>JAXGGA010016642.1:0-26228 GCA_038373865.1 Uloborus plumipes | reverse complement strand
GCTTTAAACAATGACCCCTTGTCCTGCTTTCCTTGAAAAAATCTAACCCCTGAACATCATTCATTTTAATAAATTGAATACTTCTCAATGCTTCTCAATGATTATTCAGCTCAGTATCGGATTAACTTCGATATAAGAAAGGAGCCCAAATATAAAAAAAAGAGAAAAAGAAGAAGCGTCGCATGTTGTATCGCCAGAATCGCATACCAGATCTAAAAATCAAACTGCAAGTACTCCAAACTTTATAAAGCAGAACATTAAGCAAAATCTTTCTCACTCTAGCATCAATAAAATGAGCCTATTCGTATCATTTTGGTATCGAAATGGAGCACCTTCATCAAAACTGCTCTCGGTATATATCAGCTAAAAGTTTGCCTGCTTTGACGGGAGATGTTGTGTAATGGCATATGACCAAAGATACTTGCTCTCAATGCATCGGCAACTTCAAATTTACCACAGAACAGGAAATTGCCTTGGGACGAGAGCCTAGTTTTCATTAACGATGTTTGACGTTGGTATTAAGTGTCATTTATTTGACTGGGAGTTGCAACATTTTACTGGTTTAGGTCTAAAGATTGGATTTGAGTAAATGTACTAGAGCCGCCGAAATTCGATGAATTAACGGAGCATTTTATCACAAAGTTACGAAATTCCAATATTCGCTGTTTCGAATGTTTGCGAAATGCCATCCGTTACCTCAGAAGATATGAATGCGAAAATTATCGCTTTTTATGTATGGATTAATTGCGAATAATGTCAAAGCAATAATAAAAATCAAGTAAAAATTGATTTTCGTCTTATGCGAATAAAAAGTTTTGTTTTCTAGCTGTTGAAGCATTTCCACTTTTTGCGACAATCGTAATCGTTTATGCTCACATATTAATTTACTTAAAATTAATAATAAAAAAAACTTATCATTTTAATGTTACACAACCACAATCATTCTGAAGATGTATTGAAATCCAGGTAATGCATGGAAAATGCATTGTAAGTGGTTTTGGATTTTTATATTACTGTTAAATTTGTTTTAAAAAATTAATAAAATTAAAAAGTATATATTTTAAGTTATGAATAAGTGCTAAAAATTCACCTTCCCTTTTCGTGAGTCTTTCTTAATGTTATATTTATTTCCGATATACGACCTTTTAAAGGATTGTTTTTTATACGTGTCTGTTTTATTACCTTGGTTAATTTACGTAATAAAAATTAGTCCTCTACTTAAATGTGTTTTTTTTATTTTTGTCTTAATTTAAGTGAATATATGTGGAAAAAATGAAATCAATATGTGTAACATAAATTTAATGTTATAAAAAAAGGATAAATATTTTTGGCAACAAAATTTTCAGTAGCATAACGAATCTAAAAGAAAAACTCTGAAACTGAATTACCAGTTTTTATAGGCTTTTTGTCTTAATTTTGACTTTATTTTATCTAACTCCACCTTCAATTTATTGGCAGATTTCTGAATGTATGGATAATATTTCTTTGAAGTGGGATTCAGGTGACTAAAAAGGCTTTGTTTAATGAAATACACTTTAAAAGCTTCTATCTAAATCAAATCTTTTAAACCAATCTTTGATGATCGCATACAATTTTCATAGTTCTCCTGTGACTTTCTAGAGAGCATTAAATTTATTTTTGCAACTGAATAGCTTTTGGAATGAAAACAAAGCCAATTAAAAAGTTTTCCCGCTATTTTTAAAAATTATTTCTTCCTCTGTATCTTTTTTATATAACAAAATATGTACGAGGTTACTTCACGACGACACATGTTCATGTTCATCTACCAGTCCCTCTTCTACTGACAGGCATACAAGGCACACAATAAGGCAATGCGGGTCTACAAAGGATTTTTTTAGCATTTAAAAATGTGTTTTAATTTTGGCACTAAACAGCATGCTTTTTTACATATGTTCTATCCAAATTTCAAAATCAATTAATAAGACCGAAGTTTTGTAAAACAGGGTATTAAAAACATGGAAATTTTACATTTTGAAACCAAAACAACATTTTATTCAAGAACAGTGTTTATGTTTAAAAAAAGAAAATTAAAAAAAATGGATGTACGTACGTACATTCAAAACAATGTTTTATTCAGTTACTTTATGAATATTTTTTCTAACAAACTGTAATCAGTTAGATGATCTTTTAAAAACTATTGTTGTACCAACCTATATTTTTTAAGTATTTTTCAACAATATTTTAGGACCATTATATGCTGAAGTAAAAATGTGCTTTCATGAATTTAGTATAAACAAAGAATTCAAAATTAAGTCTGTTGCATTTAATGTGTAGTAACCTGTATGCATTGCGTTTTATATCTGACCAGAAACGCAGATGTAAGATAATCTCAGTCTGCAAATTTTCAGCACCATTTACATCCCATTAGCCGCTATACTGAGCTTATAGGTAATGCAACATAATCTGTTCACTCACAAAGTATGATAATATCGGTCTTCTCATTGCGATAAGATTAATCAGTTTAATGGAAATGGAACGATTACGAATGGATCTGTTTACGAGCATTTGAATCTTCAAGCAGGAACATTTTCCGTGATTACTTAGGTGCACTTTCCAAAAATATGTTTTGGCCGGTGAACGTGAGGAACATATTCGTTTTTGCACTAAATCCATTTGAATTTTTCATGTATTTTCTGGTATGTGCTGGAATTACAGGGTCCAAAAACAGTACTTTCGCTTTAAAAACGCATAAAATTCACTTTGTACGAAACAGAATACTTTTCAATGATTTGGACGACAATTTCAAATTTTTCCAAGTTCATTGAAAAACAGAAAAAACTACGCCCACTTGAATGTAAATACACCCAGGCACATTGAAAATAAGAAGAAATCGTTGGATTGATCAGCGACTGCGTCTACAGTGGTGCCAAAAGCCAGATCAATGTGGAATGTCACAGATTGGCAAAAAGTTGTGTTTAGTGATGAGTCTCGGTTTGTTTTAGGGACTGATGATAATCGTGTACGGGTGTGGAGGCGCCCAGGTGAGCGGTACAATTCCTCCCACACTGTTCTACGTCACACTGCCCGCACAGCTGGTTTAATAGTCTGGGGGGCCATATCCTATAATAGCCGGTCCAATCTAATTGTGATGCGTGGAAACTTAACCGGCCAACGTTACGTTAATGGTATTCTTTGACCTCATGTAGGACCTTTCCTAAATGGTCTCCCAGGAGCAATTTTTCAGCAAGATAATGCTCGTCCGCATACAGCAAGAGTTGCTCAAGACATCCTACGTCATTTTCAGACTCTTTCATGTCCGGCCCGCTCCCCCGATTTATCCCCTATAGAGCATGTGTGGGATCAGCTAAAACGTCGGCTGCCATCGTGTCACTCTGCGCGTGATTTGGAGTTGGCTGTTACAAATTTGTGGGCCCATCTGCCTCAGGACAACATCGGGCGTCTAATCAACTCAATGCCGGACCGTGTGGCGGCATGTATTGCAGCTAGAGGTGGTCCAACGCGCTATTGAAGTTGATCTGTATTTGTGTCGTTGCACACCCTGTATTCGTTCAATTGTCTTGATTTTGAGATCAAGTGAATTTCTCATCTGTATCATTGTGTGTATTAAATTTCATTTCAATCCGATGCTTTCTTCTTGGGTCGCTATTTTCAATGTGCCTGAGTCTCTCTGAGAATGTCTCAAAGTCTGGTTTTTTATGCATATCTTAAGTTTCTTTACACATTTTCGAAAATCTTATCAGGTAGGTAACGGCCCCCATAGTCCATATACAAGCGAGGGTTCTATTTCTTCCTACGAGTGAATAAAGTTGACTTAGGGCGCAGCTACTCCCAACAGGTTCGAAAGCGGTTCACACTTCACAGTCATAAAAGGTAATTCTCTCTGTAGCATCAGAACTCAATAATTGATTTGAAGGACCCATCTCGCTTCCTCAATTTGCCATCTTGCGATTTTTTAGTTGAATTTTTTCGTAAACCATGCATTTATGACTACCATCTAAGGCAGCTAAAAGACCTGAGGTCAGAGTCCAGTCAAAAAGACCATTACATCCACTGATATGCCTGCATGAGTCACGAGAATAGCAAGAAAATGGCTAATTCAAGTTGATGGGGAAAGGCGGACGTCATTTAATGTTCATGCCTGTGAGAAGAAATCTTTAAACACTAAAAATATAAAACATGTTATGTTTCATAAAGTGGTTTGTGCTCTGATTAGAAATGACAAAACTGAAATAGCAGACACTATGTTAGAAACTTGCGGATTCAATTTGAACTGGAAGTATCGAACACGCTTATGAAGCGTAATCCACAGACACATTCCTTAGAAAGAAGATAAATGCGCAATGCCTGGCTTGCTGAAAATTTCGCTGATAAAAATACTGTAAATGACTAAAGTCAAACAACAACCTATATATTCAAATTTGAAATCAAATCGTGGAATACAGAGTCTAGATATGTCAGTTGCTTACCACGTAAAATTAATTCAGTTTATTACGTACAAAATTATTCCTGCGCTTCTGCTAACAGAATAAACATGAAATGCGAGGCAAAGAAAAAATACTCACGAAGAGAAATAATAAGATCAGGGAGGAGATTCCTAAGACGGAACCCGGATTTTATCTTATTCTTCATATGCTTATAGATTGTTTACACGGATTCCGATAGAAGTTTCTTCCTCCATCTATTAACCATTGGTAGGAGAAAATAAACGTTAGACTAGGAATGATTATATGGCACGAGTCAATATGTGATTAATACTTAAGAAGACGTCATTTGCGACTGATCCTAAAGTAACTCTTCGCTATGTATGTACTATTATTTGGATACGTAGCAAAAATCCAGATAATAATTGTCTACTAAAGCACAGATATATTTAATAGATAGCAAAATAAAGTACTGTATATGTGTTTATATTTTTACTCTAATCAACTGTTTTTTTTTTTTTTTAATATAAATGTAAAGCGTTCAATTTACTCTAATACTAATGTATATTTTTTAATGTTTGCAAAATGTATTATATTGGTAAAGAGATTTTCATAATTTATTCAGTTTATTGTATATTTATAGAAAAGCATAAATTCGATTATTCGTTTTCTTGGCATTTGATATGATTATATCTAGTTATAATTTCCTTCACATTTGATACCCCCTACCCCCTTTTGTTACCATGCTTGATACTTCACCCAGCCCTATCCCATCTTCTTAACACATGTGTGTCACACTGCTTTATATAAGCATATTTTTATGTATCCTATATTTTTTTAACCAACATGTTTGATGTCACATTTCTTGTCACCCCCACCCTCTTCCGTGTCACAAATTTTGTCAAAACTTCCCGAACCCTCCTACTTCTTTGAAGTGTAGCATTATCTTTTTAGGAAGCAGGTACTTGGAATTGCTTATTACACAATATCATTCGGTACTGATATATGTTTTAAAAATAGCGACTTCAATATGTTAATGAGAACTTCATACACAAAACGTATGCTGTACTAAAGGTGAAAGCTCAATTAACCATTTCAATACAACATAATGATCATTATAATCTTAAGTGTTAATTATGATTTTGGTTGTGAATTTTACTATAAAAATCATAAAAACGATAGCATTATGTCTTTGGCATTGCTGAAAATGCTGATTTTTTCCAAAGAAATTTTAGAACATAACGGTATTGTCCCTCAAATGCTAGGTTTCAGAAATTTAACAATGCATGACTTAATATTAAAATAAGGTTCTTTATTGCAAAACTCAAAATTATCCTTAATAGGAGCAATACATTCTTTAAAAAATAAACTAACGCATTTTATTACTAACAACTTCAGAATTAATATTACAAATGTTCATACATAAAATTCACAATAGAAAGAAACTGCTCAGAGATTATTGTACCACTGCATTAATCATTATCGTCAGACGTGAAATTCGCACACATCAATCGAACACAGTCTACACACAGCTGAGAGCGAAGTCGTGCCGATTGTTATGCCACTTAGCACTCAAGTTCGTTTATGCATCGTCAAGCCTAGTTTACAGTGAAAATAGGTTTAATCAGCACGGGACTGCACTGTCTTCAATAACAAGCCCAGTTCCCCGCTACATCTGATTACCACAATGACGCTGCGAGCGACACGTAAAAGTGAATAGATGCCTTACCATTGCTCTTACACGTTACGCATTCCCGCTTTATTATTATAGTTCAGAATGAAATTTTAAAATCACTTTCAGTCGCTACACTGCAAAAATTTAACTGTTGTTTTTACAGTATAATACTGGGAGCCGAGGTTCCGATTTAAAAATAAAATGCGCAGTAATAAACTGTAACACTAGTAATTTCATAGTTTCTTACCGTAAAGGTAAATATTTCACAGTTTATTGCCTTAAAATTTAGCTGTATTGCACTGTAAAAACAATAGTAAAACACTGGCAGCAGAGGTTACAGTTTAAAACTGTAAAATGCACGGTAGTAAACTGTAAAATTAACAATTTACAGTTTAGTACTGTAAAATTAGCAGTTTTACAATTTAGTAGTGTAAAAGCAGAAATTTGAGTTTATTACTGTAAAATGACAAATTTTTACAGTTTATAACTATAAAATTACATGCATTATACTGTAAAACAACATTCATTTTTTACATTAAACAAGTTTGCAAAACACCGATACACAACTAATATGTGGTATGACACACAAAACTCCCAGCAAAGCGCAAAATATTTAAATTTTGCGTATTTTCCCTGTTTTCTAATCATTTATATATCTGGCTCACCAATGTCGCTTCTAGGCAATTCCACGTCAAATCAATCAAAATAAATAAATAAATAAATAAATAAATAAATAAATAAATAAATTTTTGACCTCACCATTTCTGATTTTAACAAAATTTGGTGTGAGGACACATATCACGCGCTAAGTATTCCTGCCAATTTTAAGATTTTTATTTTCAAAATTGTACGAAATACAGGGCTGTAAAAATCAGCAAAAAGTGCGAAAAAACGAAAAGTGGCTGCATGCAAATGACTGTAACTTCTTTTTAAATTACAGTAGAATAAAAATTCAAAAATCATTGTAAAGCTGAAGAGTGGAGCTTTCTATAGATATACAACATGACTTTTTTACGACAGGTTAGGGTTTTAAGGTCATTGACCGTAACTTTTGATCTTGAATATCTCAAGACACGCCCCCTTAGAATTTATTCAAAAAAAAAATGTTTTATAGCTCTGCCAGTGTTCTTCCCCCACACCAAAACTTAGATTGGCACCGCAATGGCAAGGTACTAAAAAAATCAGGAATGCTAACATGTTTTGCTCTTCTGCAATTTTCACGACGGTACAAACAATATTGTTTGGTGTTATAAACTGACTTTTGAGGAGCGTATAAATAAACATTATTTGTGCGAATCCTAAGCATTAACTTATATCATTATATTTCCATGCGCACAATGTATTACTAAAGTTGATTTTTATGATTATGCTTCTTTTAGACATTTCATGTTGTGACAAGGAAATTGTAAAGAATTATGCTCTATAACTTTTAAATGTATAGTAAGAATAGGAAACAAAAAATAACACATTTTTATTTTGCTTAATATTTTTAATCATTCTTATTAATTAGCTGAAATTTAAAATTAACTTATTGATTTGTTTAATTAGCAAATTAAGAAAGTCAATTAATTACTAATTTATGCTTTATCCACGTTTTGTTTCCATTATTATGTTTCCCCATAATGGAATGCAGTCATTTTGTAAGTATAGTTAACTTAATTATTGCATATTTCCTTTAGATACTTCATTTAATTAGGAAGTTCCGTTTGTTTCATAAAAGAGGCCGTTATTACTTTTTAATTTGAGACAACGTTAAATGAGGTATTATTTTAAAATGCTATTCCGTTACTCTTTTAAATTAGTCTCAAACATTAGCTTTACTTAACTGCACATTCGAAGATTCGGAGTTGCATTTTATAGTTGCACCTAGTTAATCTGTTGTATTATAGTTTAAAATGTTATATGGTTATATATCCTTTTATAATTTTTCTTCAAAAACCATTTTAATATGTGCCGAAAAGTCTAATTTTAGATTTGTCCATGCACAAAAAAAGTAAAAGTAAAAACAAAAGACATGAATATAAAAAAGATTATCTCGATAAATAATGTTGCCAGGAAATGAATAAATAAATAAATTACAAAATTAGTTGAAAATATTTCGATTAAAATAATTTCTGTCAAATATTTTCAGTTTCTGTTCACAATATTTGCGAAAACAAAAAGTTTTAGATATCATTAGGTGTTTCTTATTTTTATGAATCATGTGATGACTGTACAAAATTTGGAGCCGAAGTTATAAGATACATGAGAAAACACAGCATTCCTTTTTTTTAAAGACTCTCTAACCTACTTACCTACGAAAAATTATATCTATTCTTAATGTCTTTTGCTGTTTTGAATTATCATTAACACATATGACGCTATTTTAATAAGTAGGTGCTAAAAGCACAATATAAGCATTTACCAAGATGTATTTTAATTCTAAGCCGTTAAAATTAACATATTAGAGCACAGATTGGCGCAGTACGTGGATTGAATTGTATATTTGTATAAATGTGTTTCATGCGGAGCCAGGAAATTCTACTTAACTCTATGCAAAATTATTACTCGTTAAAATGTTTATGTATTGTTAAACGTAAGGGTTTAATCTGTTCCTCCTCCCTAAAGAGAACATTTCTGAAAAGCATCTTGTTCATTATGATCATTATAACTTACTGAATAACTTTTACAACATCTTGATTCTTAAAACGAAATCTCACAACACAAAATGCCTGTAAGTTTCAAATGAAGTTGTATGCTAAATATCATGACATACAGAAACAGTTTATTGTGCTTTGCTCTCGTAGTAAAATTATATTTTCTGCAGTTAAATTTCCTATTTAGGATTAAACTGGCTTATAAAAATAGTTCTTTTTGTCTACATTTTGAAATATTTTCATCAACAGCACGTATTAGAGAGATTACAGTACAATAGAAAATTTCCAATTCGATATAATTGACATAATTGTCTCCGTTTTGTGGAAAAAAAAAACGATTTTCCGACTTCCAAAAATTTAGAAAATATAAAATGCTATGTTATAAATACTTTATGTACTCTTATATTGTGCATTTTAAAAGCAATGACACGGAAAAGTTTTAAACATTTTTTATAAGAATTGGTAAAAGCATTCTCGACTTTAAATACTCAACTGAACAGTTATTTTGCGATAACTGATGTATATCAATAATATTTGTCAAGAAAAAACTATCTTTACAATTCACGATAAGTCGTAAGGTGACTAAACATAAAAACACTTTATAACTCAGATTGTGTTCTTGTTTCCTACTCCGAAACTAAAAACTCCGAAAGCAAAAGTGTAAAAAAAAAAAAAGCATTAAAAGCTTAAGATGCACATTACGTGATTAAAAATGATTCACAAGGACATTTGTGTAACGTTGGTCTGTCTTTTTGATTGTTATATTTTGAGAAAATTATCTGACTTATTATACGAATTTTTCTGATTTTTTTTCTTTCACTGTAAATATTTATGCATAGCAAAGCAGGTATACTCTTTGTTATTAAAACTGATGCATATTCCTCCAATATTCTGCTCAGTTATTGCTATAAGTCAATAATTAAAAGATTTATATGAATTAATAAACGTATATCGTTTTATGAAAATATATGTTTTAAACGTCGTCGTTGTTTTTGTTTTTTTGCTTTTGTTCTGTAGACTATCAATGTACGTTACTGTTAAATATTAGCATATATTATACATTAACGTAAAGCGCATAATAAGCGTTTTCAGAATAATACACTGGTTGTTTTATGCACAGTTAAATATATTTTGTTTTTCCTCCCAGAAATACAATGTGCATGTGTTTATTACAATCAGAAAAAAATACTACATTTTAAATGCATGCTTCTAATAGCAAAATAAGGGTAAGCAAAATTAGTTGCAGTACAGTTTTAACTATTGGCATGGTACTATAATACTATACATTGTTTTTGTGTTTTTTTTTTTTTTTTTTTTGATCTCAACTAATTACTTTTCTTCTATAGAAATACTCGCTGCAATTGTTTTCACATATAGCATTAAAAAAACATTACAGCAACATTTGTAAAGCAGTATGAGTTTAAGGCTTGTCACGCTATCAAAAGATATCACGGATTTCTTTTTATTTTTGTTTTGTTTTGTTTCTACCAATTTTGACTTTTCCACGTTAATGCAACTCAGACATAAAAATATTTTTTCCTTCCATACAACTTTTACATGTATTTCGTATAAATATGTAAATAAAACAATTTATTCTCATTTAAACACATGTATGTGCTGAAAAATAAACCGCTTTGAAGCGTAAACCAGACATGTGTTTCATTTCCTTACCTTATGAGTAGCAACCAAGAAATATTTATGCAAATTGACAGTTTCGGCAAAGTAATATGTAAAAATTAACTAAGATAGGAAATAAAAAATGAAGGAAAAAAACCCTGGGGAATAAAAGGAAGAGAATTGCATAAATTAGAACAAAACTTTCCTAACTGGTAAAATTTACAAAAAAAAAAAGATAAGGCTTTAATGCAGCCACTAATTTAATAACGATACCTGCGGACTATAATTTGATTACTTTAATTTAATTTTGCAGCAACATGCACGTTTTCCGCAGAAGAAGAAGCAAAAAGAAGGAAAAAAACGGTGACTTAATCAATTAGTTTTAGCACATATGGATGTAACGTAAGAAAATGTGAGCCGAATCTTCAGAGCTCAGACACAATAAAATGCCATTAATTATCTTAAAACATTGATAATAATGTTTTCACCAGGAACAGATCCTTCATTTCGACATTTTTTTCTCGACATTTTTTTCCTTTAAAAAATCTTACCTTTTGATGAGGGAAAAAAACAAATATTTCCAATTAGATTCAAACTTGGGTTCAAATAATAAAATTTGATTCCATTAAGCTTATTTTATGGAATCTAAAATTAGAATATAATGTACCATCTTCGCAGAAATGGAAGTTCATAAGATCAATGGAGATTACTTTTGCTTATAAAAAATCATTCCAAATAGATATGTAGCAATAATAAAATATATTTTTTTAAAACATGTTCTAGTTTTATTTGGAAATAATAATATTAATATTATTATTTCTGCAACATTAAAAAAATCATATAAAATAGATTCCCATATTCTTCTTTTTTTTTTTTTTGGTTATCGACTTTTTTTAATCGAAAAGTTAATTAAACCACTTTAGTTAGTAAAGGAAGTGGGTAATTAAGCTGGAACTCACACTGACTTCAAAAGCAAGTACGTAAGCAAGTGTGGGACTGTGTGAAATATTTTGTACAGTATTTATCAATCCTTATATCCATTTAGTAGTTAAGTTTACATATCAGATATTTTGGTAGTAATAACTGCTAAGAACTATTTATCTGCGTGCAGAGAAAAACAATTTTAAGCTTTAAATATGAGTCTTTTATTTTAAAAGTATGGCAAAACTATTTTTAGAAAAAAAAATGAAGATAAGATATGCTATATTTTTATCTGTAACAACTTAACACCAAACATTCAGAATTTAAGTATTTAGAAGATATAAGTCCCACATCCAAAATGAATGGCTGATATGTCACGATTTCGGTATTGTTGCCATTTGAATCAAAGAAAATTTAAAACATTAAATTTAATTTAAAAACGTAAAATAGGAAGCTCGGTGCAACAAAATAGTTTTAGTACGGGAATGTTAGGCAAAGTGAAATAGCAAGACAAAGTGCAATGGTAAAATATTTTCAGTTTGCAGCGCCACCTATCTAGTAGTAATTTAACTAGGTTCCTAGACATATAGTTGATTCCTATCAAAAAATAAGTAGCTCCAAAGATTAACAAAAAAAAATATATTCAAGCCATTTTCAAATTTTGATACCTTTGTTGTAATATTCGTTATTTTTCAAAAATATTTCTTGTTATTATGAAATGATAACATGTTTGTAATTATCATTTAAACTATTAATTAAGATCTACAGATGTCCAGTGTAGTCCTTATTTAGTTTATACTAGGCATTTTTTTGATTTTAAATGTTCAATGAAATTTGTCAAGTGCACGTAGGGTAAAGTGGATGGGGTAAAGTGAATTGATCATTTCGTTTACTTATTCATTCATGCATTAAATCACGTACGTATTTCTTCATTTATTTATTTTTTTACATTCTTTTACTTAATTCTTTACTTATTTACTCATTGATTTACTTATTATGTTATTTATTCTCTATTTTATTCACTCATTTACTGTTTCTCACATATTAATTAATTACTTACCCATTTATTTACTTATTCATTTTTTTTTCATTATTAATTCCTTTTTTCGTTTATTTACGCATTTATTTCATAAAAACTACTGTGAATCTTTAAATAGAAAATTTTTCATAACAAAAATATTTTGTTTTTCACTTTGCCCCATAATTTTTTGAAGTGAAAAATTTCCACATTTTTTGAAAGTACAAAATAACTGCCAAAGATGAAAAATAATATTTTAGCGAAAGTTGTATTACAAAATACATTATTCCTTTTTTATGTACAATAATTTTTAGAACGACTTTCCTATTTGTTCCTTTTGATGCAGGTAAATAAACTTAACAATTTCACTTTGCCCCACATTCCCCTATATATTGATTTCATTACCACCAGTAAATGCCAACTTATAAGTATCATGGTACGGTTTTGAAATGCGATATATTTCTATTAAAGGTTTATGAAATGCATAAACATTTCCAGTATGAGCACCCAAATATCAACTCGTGTGTCATTGTCAGGTACAGAGTAGTGGAATTAGGGTCTCGTCCACTTTGATTTATCAGCTTCCACCTGAAACTACTTCCACCTGCTTTGCTGCTTCAAACTAAAGCTCAATCCCTGGGCTTGCATTGAAATTTGAGCAATTAATATCCGTCCTTATCTAAGTACAGAATCTCTTTTAAACTTCATTAATTCCTCATATACCGCGTTAGGTAATATTTATTAAAGATGGGTCGATAAATTTTTGAATGAAATGTTTCATATGGGATTAAAACAGTTCTTCGAAGCCAGGTGTTTTCGCATCAAAATTTCAAAAGTAAGAAAATATTTTTGTTGTGCATATCTTAAATAGATGACATTGAAAGTTTTAAAAACAAATTTAACAATCATAAATAATGTAGTTGATAAAAAAGCATCTAAGTTTTAATCCGATACCTTACATTTATATGAACCTACTTTATTAATTTTTTGTCTTTTAAATTGGCTCTTGTATAGTAGTACATTGTTTTTTACTTTGTGGAGAGCAAATTCAGACATGCGTATCGATCAAAAAGTCCAAGAAAAATTATATTTCTTAAGGATGAAGGAATTCAAAAAACGCCTCAGACTGACGATTCGCCCCTTAATCCTACAAAACTTCAACTTGGGTCAAAAACAGCACGTGGCAGCAAAAGTAGATGAACAACTGAATCGGAATGCATAAAAAAAACAAAGAATTGTGCCTGAGCCTTTTCAGACAGAGTGTCCCAAATAAGCCAGATTTTATTGGTAAAAGCAGCACAGCATATGATCATTGGATTTTTCTCAAGTCCCGCTAAAAGAATTATAATCCATCTAGGTCATCCCAATTTTAATAATTTTTATCAAAGAAAGTTACCATTCATTTTTTAGTCACGATGTTACATATGCTGCTTTTCACATTAAAATCCGGCTTATTTGGGACACTCTGTCCGAAAAGGCTCAAGCACAATTCTTTGTTCTTTTTATACATTCCGATTCAGTTGTTCATCTACTTATGCTGTCACGTGCTGTTTTTGACCCAAGTTGAAGTTTTGTAGGATTAAGGGGCGAATCGTCAGTCTGAACCGTTTTTTCAATTCCTTCATCCTTAAGAAATATAATTTTTCTTGGACTTTTTGATTGATACGCATGTCTGAATTTGCTCTCCACGAAGTAAAAAACAATGTACTACCATACCAGAGTCGATTTAAAAGACAAAAAATTAATAAGTAGGTTCATTTTCAAATTTCGGCCTCCAAACTTTCTCATCTTCTTTACACGAGAACTAAAGAGCTTTTGAGATTTTGATTATTTATTCAGCAATCTCTGCACTTTATAAATAAACAATACAGTCCCGAATTTCCTCCACCAATCACATTTCAAGGGATATTTGCATAAAATCTGACTATTGTCTAAACTTTTGCAACAATGTAAAAAAATATCTTTTGTAATATCCAAAATTTGATTCCAGTTATAGTTATAAGAACTCCAGACACGTATTTGGGACCATATTGTGTACCTGCAGTAGAAACTTGAAAGAATTTCGTTGAATAGTTTTCTTTTTATTCACATATTTGCATTTTGTCTAAACTTTTGCATCGCAGTGTATTTTTCATTTCCTTCCAAAATTAGAATATATACTTGAGGATACGGTGTAAAATGGTGTTTATATTAACATCCAAACTTAGAAATTTAAGCCTTAGAAATATGAACGAACTAAACTTGAAAATATTTTTTTTCAGTAACAAAGGATACGAATGGAACGTGTCGCCATTTTCAATGAATATAATAATATGTTTTATAAATGCTTAAAGCGTAAAATAAATTGTGTTGCTATAAATTTATTTAGTATTAAGCTTTTTAAAAGTGTTTAAAAGGTTTAAGCGGTGTACATCATTTTGTGCATAGGAGATTAGATATGTTTCGCTTTTAGAAATGTCTTCTATTCTAGATAATCATGACACACGGAATATTACTTTTTGTTACATTAGGCAGAATGTAACTGTTTACCAATCGCATCTCACGTAAACACTTTGCAGGATTGTTAACAACCCTTCCTACGCCAAGCTGAAATTTTCTGTTTAACAACTAACAGTTATAAATTCACTAAGGAAACGGTCATAAATGATATACTTTTTTTTCCAAAATTTTAAACACACCCTTCTGTTTCACAAAATGTTACTCTTCGTTTACTCCCTTTGACACAAGGTACACTGTTTTTCATAGGCATAAAAATATAACAATGCGTAATACCTCTTGTTACCCCCTCCCCTGTCGCGTACCATCGTAATTAGACAAGCCTCCTCATTTTATTTGTGGACAACCCATTACCCCATTATTTTTCACATCTGAATAGTTGTTGTTGTTAATTATACCACTCGAGTAACAGAGCAGTAGTAGATACCTTTACCCGATTTTGGTTGAAATAGGTACGGCTCCCGTACCTGAACTACTGTTTGGACTAGTAGCAATTTTTCAGTTTGTTACCAGACAATTAGCTGTATTATACTGTAAAAAACATCTATTTTTTGCAGTGTAATAGTCAATAATTGTGACGTTCATCACTGTCATTTTAGCCGGTCCATATTTTTAATGAAATTATATTTTTTATTGGGTAAACGTTACACAACTTTTAAATTAAGACGAAAATTATATGTATCATTGGCTCAACTGTGTCTGTACGATTGTATTTATTAAGACGATGGTTTAAGGAAAAAAGTTGACAAATGTGCTCATATGTTGTTATTGTCATTAAACTTTAAAAAAAAAGAAACAAGAAAATAATCGCAATAATATCCCGTTTACGTTAATAAATCAACATTAAATGCTAAGAAATATACTCTGCAGGGACTACATGGCTTCACGGTAGAATATTCAGAAGGCCGGGGTTGTGTGTTCCATTCCCACTGAACACTTCCTATGATGCGCTATATGTCAGTAAAGAAGTGTAATCTTTTTAAGCAATGGCACGCCATATCTCCATAGTTTTTAACGATGACATGACAAAAAAAAAAAAAAAACATTTTCTCTATCAACACAATTTTCTTTCAATATAATCTAATTCGAGGCAGAATACCTCGCACGTAGACTCCAAAAAAACTGAAGAAATAAATAAAAAATAATATATGAATTTCTCTGATCGATACAGCTACCCTTGTATCTGAATAAATTTAATGCTCACGCTAATTTAATAACGATGGCTCCAAAAACTAACTCGATTACTTTCTCAGGATTTACCAGAGCCCAAGTACTTAAAACAAATAAAAAAGTTTTTTCTCTATGAATGGGATAAAAAAAATCGTTACACACGCTTGCACATTTTTTTTTTCTTTCTGAAGATTTTTACAGTTGATCTCATTTTTAATATGTATGTTCCAGAACAAAAAATATATATTATTCATATATTTTTAATATTGTATTTCTTTTTTGATCGAATGTTTTACAATTTTCAGTTTAAAAAAAATCATAGATTTCTCTAATGTGATATTTTGTTCTGGAAATTTTAAATATTTCAAACACATTTATTTGAAACAGAATACATTTTCAATTTTTCAAATTATAATACAGTCAAAATGCAAAAAGTAAAAAAAAAAAAGAAAGAAAGAAAGAAAGAAAGAAATGAAACTGCCTTCCCTTCATGATGAAAAGAATAAAATGTAACTTTCCTGGTGCATTTTGCCTTCGTAAAAATTACGAGGACATTGCTTACTGCATCATGAGTTAATGGATTTTGTGATACTTAACAGATAATTTAAAAAGATTGTCAAAAATCAACTTCTAATACCGTTAACTATGAATTAAGTTTTCAAAAAGTATTGTTTGAATATGAACTTTACCAAGTGTTCATTGAACCACAAGTCATTCTGGTACATTTGACCGATCTACAAATAATTGCCATTACTTGTTTAAAAAGTTCATCCACTTTAGAGTTCACTAAAAGAATGTTGTGTTATAAGTTTTGTTAATAGTCTCATCGCCACAGATTTCTACTAGTCCTAAAGTTCATTGATGATTTTTTTATTTAGTTCCATGAGAATCAGTTTGACTGCAATAAATAAGATGTCCATGCATCAAGGTCATACCTATTCATATTCAATAAATAAAAATTGTATTTATTCAGCATAATTTCTGAATGCAATTTAGCAGATATTAGTTCAATCACAAGTCAGTAGAGTTGATCTGATGATCTACAGAAGTTTCAATTACTTCCACTCACTGCAGAATTTGTTGAAGAATGTTGTGTTCTACGTTTTGTACACGTTCTTATTGCGTAAATTTCAAGTATTCATAAAATTCGTACATAATACTTTCAATTAGTTCCGTGGAATGCATTTTTTGGCACTAAATGTAATGTGAATGCATCGGGGCTCGCCAAAGCGGGCTCAGCCCGAAAAAACCCTCTCGGGTTTTACCCGCCCGAAAAAACCCTCTCGGGTTTTTTCGGGCGGGTCCACTTGAAAAAACCCAGTATGCCGGTAAAGTGTTTTTTTTTTTAATTTATTGCCCATTGGAAACATTTATTTCACAGAAACAAATTAAATATTACAATTATTGTGATCCATACTAAGCCAATACAGTGGTAATATCCACTCCAGTGGTACAGTGGTAATATAATACAGTGGTGTAAGTCCAATACAATGGTATTGATCAATTTAGTTATAATATTTGGTTTGATACTATAATATTTAGTCTTGGTCAGTACTTGGTCCAGAAATTGCCACCATCCTTTATTGTCACTTTATTAGGTATTAGAAATGAAACTGCATTTCAATTTCACACAATTATTATTTTTATTTATTTTAAATAAGCAATTATTAATCCAATCCATAAATTCAATTCAATATCAATTTAAAATATATCAACTAAAAAAATCAATATTACAGTGCTTTTTCGACATTTCATGAATAATAATTGTTTTAGAAGGTCGCGGTGTACTCTCTCCTTGGCTCCCCTGGTTCTGTGAAAGTTTTAGACACAATGTTTGATATTAAAATGATTCGTAAAACAACCTGAAAAAGCGCGGCTTTTCATCATAAGCCCGAAAAAAACGGAATTTTAATCAAAAACCCAACTGGGTTTTTTTAAACCCTGGAATGCATAGATATCATATTTCTTTCATAGTATATAAGTAAAAAAAATACTCATGAAACATATTTTTCTTAATATTCACCCTAAAGAAAACTGCATTAAGAAACCACACGTTTTCCTATCTCTCAGTTTTTGAAAAATATTTCCCTGAACAAAGAACTTAACTCGTTTTACTTCATCTCAAGATTTCAACCGGAACACACTTCAGTGCGGTTAGATTCCAGATATCACTGAAGCTCTTAATATTGCAAAATATATTCTGAAAAAAGAAAAGCAAAAAAAACGAAGTTAAATTAACTAAAGCAATTTGTATTCCAATCCTGCCTGAATCTGAATACTGAAAACATTATTTCTCATTCTATTACGGAGGTGAACATGTGGTCATGACACAAAGCTATTTTGCTTAAAAGTATTATGACGTTAGGAGAAATTCGCGACATTCCGTTCAAGAATTGCAAATTCTTTTTTCCTTAGATGCACGCAGTTATTTTTACTTTTTCCATTTTCTCCTTTTGTCATCAAAGGTTAAACTCGTAATTTAGGTATCATTAAGGTTTTTGCGTTCTGTAAGTCTCTTAAGTTGGAGTAGTTGATTTAAAAAATTATTCTAAAATAAAATCTGCTTTGCCACTGATATCAGGCTATTTTATTAGAAATATCCCAACCGCTACTCAAATTATGTAATAACTCAACCTGAAATTATCATTTTAACCCTACAATGCATGATTTTTTGTTCTTTGAAAAAAAAATCTGTTTTCAATGTAATAAGAAAACATGGGAAAATATATTCAAAAATTTAATTGCCTTATGACTACATTTTGCAAGTCATAAGGAAAAATAGTCCATGTATACAATTGCCAACACAATGTAGCGCAGGTTTAAACCCTTATAAAAGCCATATTATATATTATGGTGCGGATTAAAACTGATAGTTATGCTAGAGACTTTTTTTAGAGATAATAAATAAAGTTACGTAGTGCATTGCAAAAAAAAAACTATATAATGTAAGAATGGTTATACTGCACGTCAAATTGTTTCACGTAGACATTGGTATCCATGTAAACTGAAACAAAAGAAGTAGAATATGCTGCGGTAATAATTGAGTCTGCGCGGAAATTAAGTGTTGAAAAAAAAAATCAACAAATTACGTGGGTTGTCCGAAGTTTCTTTTCTTTGTAATTAGTATGTGAAATAATAATGTTTATTTTCCGTCGGTTCATTTAATGCTTACTGTTCAGGGATATTTATTTTACTTGAGCTACTTGCTTTTTATTTATAACTTTGACAGCAATATAACTGACAGCAGTGTAACTGACAGCAATGTAACAGCCCTCTTAATGGAATAGCCAATTTGACACAAAAAAATATTCTAATAAGCGGGATATTCTATTATCCGGGATCCCATCTACACTTCAAATTGCAGTTAAACCTAGAAAGCTTTAAAAAATGCCTTAACCACAGGTATATTTATTATGTAAAATGTAATGATTAACTTAGACATATTTATTAATGACACTTTAAATATGTAATAAAATTTAGAAATTTGATAAAAAATAACCTATTTTATTGTATTTGCAGCAATTTTTGAAAATTTAACTGCAATTTTACTCATTTATTGTTATAGCAGTCGGATATTTTAAACTGTTTACTGCTATGTGAATGCATCAAGTCAGTAATTTGATTTTTTTAGTGTGTAAAACAAGTGAAAGGCAGCAGTGGGCTTCGTTTCCAATAAACGACTTTAATAATATTACAAGCGTCATTAACTTCAGCACAATATCTCCAACATTTTTGCAAGTTGTAACTTCGTGCATTTATTAGCATTTACATATTCCATAAATTCACTTTTTCTTCAAATTTTATCCTTCACATTCATTATTGTTCTTTACAGGAGGAGAAATCTGAATGGAATCGGTTGAAAATAGGAAAACATCGCCATCAGCATGACTAAAAATTATTCTTTTAACCGGGATTACCTCAAAAAATGTATTACTTTAACCGGGAAATTTATCACAGAAATGATTTACTACTCTTCGGTACATTGAAAATGTATTACATTAAGCGGGATATTCTATTAACCGATATTCCGTTTAGCGGGTTGGACTATAGATTTTTTTTTTGTTTTATTTTAAATTTATTTTGTGGGCTTTAGCGTCTTTTTTAACTTGTGTATTTTGTATATGTTCTTCATCATCGTTCAGAATAAACAAAATGATTTTATATGCTTAAGAATATTAATAAATGTCTGGTCAAGGAAGTAACAGCAAAATTTTAGCGAAATGCTACAAATATTGACGTTTTAAAGAGCGTATATGCAAAAAGTAATTATAAACATTATGAGGACGAAAACTTTTTGTCTTACATACTAGAATATTATCTTTGCACGTTGAAAAGTAATGTATTGTTAGAAACAGATAGTTTAGACCAACTCATTTATCTTATTTTGTGAGGAATATTGCTTAAAAACAAGAACATTTTTATTTATCCTGTTAGAACTTCTTTCGTTTTGTATCATTTTGAAAGGTAACGCATTCTGCTTTAAATCGCAAACCGACCTCCAATTTGGTGTTTGACTGTTTCACACTGATAAATCCACAACATGAACGAAATGGCAGTATCCTTATGTCAAAATATCGGGATGTTTGTATTTTGCTAGAAAATGGTTTGAATAACTCTCTATGGATTTTTCTAAAACGGTTGAGATATTCTGACTGATAATAGGACGTGAAACAATAATATATTATCTTTCATCTTTATTACAATTATATATCTACGTTTTTTAATAAATGACTATGTTACTATGAGACTATGTTGTTAAATTAACCCGTACTGCAGGTAACCTTAAATAAATTGTCTAATAGTTAAAATAACATTTTCTACCATTGTTTAAACTGTTAAAACATTAAATTTTCTGAGAATAAATGTAGTTAACGGTCTCAAAGCATAAAAGAAAATATTAATTAGCTTGGCATCTGCTGTCTTACATTGCCCTGCAGCATTTTTCCAAATATCTATTTAAATATTTTATGCAAGTGTGACAACGCGGAAACAATAATTACTTTGCAGCGTTGTATGTGTTTAAGGATATTAATTGCTCAACCCAACCAATGTTAAATATTTTATCTGAAAACAAGTGAATGATGCAAAATCGGTAAAATTTCCTTCACTAATGAAACGCGCCTATCTTTGAAGTGTTTATTAAGTTTTAAAAGTGACGCGATAATTCATTTTTTGAGACTCGGGCCTTATTGTGTACAAAATACTTGTTCATTAGCTTAATTAACGATATTTCATGGATAATCGATTAACTATGAGTACGGCTTAGTTGTTGCATCATTAATAGGCATTACTCATCCGTGAAAATGACCTGAACTGTAATTAATTATTTCATGAACATTTTATCTAATTTTTAAATTTAATACATGAAGCTCTAATCTGTGAAAAATGTTGACACTCTTCTTGTTTCTTTTTTGTATGAAATTAACTGTGTTGCACTGTTTTACTCCTTTGAAAGCATTAAAAATTAATACTGAATAATTATCTTAAAAAACATGTTTTTTATTTTTTGCTTTCATGCATTGTACTCTATTTCATAAGTGAGCATTTGAAAATCCGTAACTATTATTACCTGTATTTTTAATATCATCATTATTAATATTGCGTTTCCACGTGAATACTATGTTCTTATAATAGTATTGTTCGTAATAGTTTTGTGTTTTATGGAACTTGTTCATGTAATTTATGCGTGGTGTTTAAAATGTTTTAGTTAATAGTTACATGTCACCAGGGACGTCATTTCAAGTTTTCCAGGGGTGGGGGGGGGGGGGGCAAAGGGTCCAAACACAATGCACTTTCACCGAAAAACATCAAAAACCATGCTTACTTATATGTAAATACATTGATTTCTCAAAGCCAGGGGAGGGGGCAATTGACCCCCCTGCCCCCCTAAATGACGGGCCTGCATGTCACTAAAATTCAGTTTAGGTGAACCTTTTCATACTTGAACTATACTCAATAAATATTTGTTGTAAAACTAAAAAACATAACATCATAAACCTATGTATGTTGTAGTATTAACGAATAAATCAATCAAAAGTAATAGTATTTACACAAAAATTTGAAACTTCTTTCTATTTTGCTTATTTTTTATTTATTTATTTATGTATTTGAGATGTGCCGCTATTGTTCCCGGTAATATACAAATCAAAAGCACAAACGGCACAAATGCATCAACGCCCTTGAAAATAAATCATTTTTTTAAATCTCGAATAAAGTATCTCTAATGCATGCAAAATGGAAACAGTATCAGTCAGAAAAAAGAAAAATATCACACTTTTTATTTCATGAGTTATGTGCTTGAACCTAATTGAATTGAAAGTAATTACAAATAACAAATTCTCCATTTTCTTCCAGACGAGCCTCCAGTATTGGAAGAGTTATTCTCCGAAAAGACTGTCTACCCAGGTGTTTCAGTTTCGATAAAATGCATGGCAACAGGGAGTCCTCTGCCTCAAGTAACCTGGCAGCTTGATTCCCTACCTCTACCGGATCAGCTGCGTTTTCGCGTGGGGGACTACGTCACTAGAGACAGCAGAGTCGTTAGCTATGTAAACATCAGTGGTACGTTATCAAATTAATGTTTGTATTATGCTGGGCAAAATGTTTTCGTATTCCTCCAGTAATCCTCGAAAGTTTGCAAGGAAGTTTTCTTGTTTGGTGGAACTTAGAATTGGAAAATAACACGAGAGAATAAGATGTGTACAAAAGTTTTATACTGCAGTAAATGTTATTAATGGATGCATTTGACTCAAAGGCAATAAATACATCAGTATGAATGAATAAATTGGATAGATTGAATGCTGTTTTTTACTTTCGAAACTTCTGCAGCTTGTGTAAGATTGGTGGAGTACTTACTTTTCTTTAAAATATGTTTTTATAAGCTCTGCAATTGAGACATTTTTTGCAATACATAGCTTAACAGAACAGTTTAATTAATGGGTATTTCTGATTCAAAGTGGATAAAATAAAGTATTTTATAGCCCTTCAAGTCAATTTCATTATTTTTTTCTTATCGAAACGTGTAAAAAACTGTAAAAACTCTCTCATCTCATTTTTAATTTTTACTTTAAGTTTACCTTAAGAGTTTTTCTGCAAAAAAGAAAAAGAGGTCGGATTTTAATAAGAGAAGCGAGCTGCATCCACTTAATACATATGGGCAATTCCAGCCAACATGGGAACTCGGTGTAAAAAAAAAATGTTGAAAAATTGTTTTAATTTTTTTTTTGTACGTTCTCTATATTAATTGAAGTTTACAAATTAGAATAAGGTAACTTCAGGTGAATCATTTTCTTTTGTAAGAGAACTTGTTCTATGAGCTCACAATCTTGTAAAAATCTCTCTATGCTAGACACAATTTTAAACGAGCATATTTCATTGGTTTAGCCTGTTTCCACAATTTAATTGCATTTTTTCCTGGCAGATTTATTCGATAAGAAAACAATTATTAATAGTACATTTTGAAATTTATTCTTAAAATAATTTTTTAAAGTAGTTTTTAAACCATTAAATTTTGTGTAACGTGAGTCACGAAAACTTAATTTTTTTTAATATTTCCAAATTTTATAGCTTATGAATGAAATTTTTTTTCCGGTTTCTCCTACTCATGTATATTACAAAAAAGAAATTATAGGCCAATTTAGAGTTTTTTGCTTTTCTATTCAAAAAATAAGGATGTTTATTTTGTAACGTGAGTCACGCGAAAAGTGAGTTACAGCCAATACAAGCTAATATTAATTTCTTAAAAGTACTTAATGTGCCTTAATGGTACTTTAGGGTCTAAAGGGAGGGCTAGTACTTGTACACACCAATATATAATTAATAATACTGATGAAGTTAAATATAAATAGCGTAATTTTAATTCTTTTAGTGTTTTATAATCTTTCAATTAGAGCACTATGTCCCTGTTTTGGCCCTCAGCTTTCCAATGTGTAGCATGTGTTTATGCATGCACATATTTTTCTTCCGTATCTAAGAAAGGTTTTTCATTCCAGTAAAAAAAATTTTTAAAATATTTAACGAGTAACCGTAGAATGACAGAAAAAGTGCCCAGAAAAACTGAAGCAAGAAGGGAAGTACATTGCATGTAATTAGAAACCTGGATGATAAAGAATGCCTAACGAGAAAAGTCGAAAAGCTAAGGATATTGTCTCTAGCAATTCTATATAAGCTGAAAAATAAACAGATGAAACTTTCAAAGGAAATTTTGGCTAAATTCAAACTTCTAAAATATCGCTTCAACAAGTATACAAATATGTAAATACACTAACGAAGACTCGCCAAAACAAGGAGAAATTCCGTTAATTCACCTCACAGTTAAACTGTAGTCATAAGTGAAGATTTTAATGTCCAACCGAACTCATTCTGAAAAAATTATTTATCCCAAGAAAATCTAAACGAAAATGATTTAAAAAATGAGCTTGAGTGAGAGAGAAAAAAAATATATACATATAAAATTGGAACACGGTTTAAAAAGCACGGTCAACTTCTCACTTGCTCTAATTTGAGATGATTAAAATTTAATTATTCATTAGTAGTGGATGAGAAAAGTAAGTACTTTGAAGAGCCTACTTCTGACAGCAGTCAACTAATTTTACAGCCAATGTGCAACATTAAATGTTATGATTGGTATCAGATGAAACGTAATGGTGTGTAGTATCCTGTAAAAGTTTTCAGATGTATGAAACGAGAATTTGAAATCAGTACAATGCAGCCACAGAGAAAATACGAGAAGTAGTATAAAAAAAAAAGAAAAACATATGTTTTGGAAAATTGAATTGATGAATCCACTCGGCGACCGTTCAGAGGGGTTAGATGGCAGCTGCTAAGGAGAATTTTAACCCTAGGTCTATAGGACAAAAAATTCGTGCTCCGAAAAATTGGCCGTTAAGAGGGGTGTCCGCTTTGTAAAAGTGACCGCTCGGAGAGGTTTTACTGTACTTAAAACTGATCAACTAAAGAAAACAAGCCATTAAGCATTAATTTTAATTGAATTTAGGTGAAATCTCTACACAAAGTTTTCAAAATAAGATGTAAAGTAAAAGACTAAAACGGAGATGTAACGTGAGTCACGAAACTATGTAACGTGAGTCACACTCAAAATATTGATTAACTTAATTAGTGACTGCAGAATGAACTTTTTTTTCGTATATATTATAACTTAGAAATATATTTTGTGCCATGAAAAGCAGTTTTTAAATTTTATTATTCTGAGAGAGCAGAAATCTTAGGTTTTTAATTATCCAAAAAGATTGAGTTCCTTTTTTTTGTAACGTGAGTCACGACGTTAAATTAAGGTTGAAACACCATCTATTTTTGTTGAAATTTAAAATGCTGACATCCACAGATTCTCACTGCATACCAGATGACTGTCAAGAGCTTTATTTAAATCAGGCATGGTATTTCTTTAATATATATAACCTTTCCTTTTGTAAAAACACGTCAAATTGTAACGTGAGTCACGTGGAATTGCCCATATGTTTTTGGATTTATAATCGCTTCTAGACAATTAAAGATGAACGGCTAAAAATAGCCCATTGCAAGAAAATTATGCTTTTAAGAAGTTACAAACTTATTCTAATGTATCTTTGGGACTACTTATTTTCATTTGTTTTAACGTCGTCTTCTTGCTTATCATAATTACTTTTTTTCTTTCTATGTGATTTCTGGTGAAATACTCATTGTAAATATTATAAGGTAACACGTATCACATTTTGAGACTAATTTGTTGCCTTTACAACTTAAGTAAGTTTTGTCATTTCTTCTATGAACCATCTTATTAAAAAAAAACTTCTTAATTTTTGATGCATACTTTTCCAACACTGACGTAAAGCATATTTTCAAAACCTTCAAGTAATGGCAAATTAAAAGAAATTATTCACACGTGCTCTTTTCATATTTCTTTTGGGCAAGCTTATAGTGTCATTTATTATAATTTTAATTTATAAAATTTCAAGTTTGTTATTAACAATATGTATCACACAGTCTACGGAGCTAGGTTTTATTTACAGTTTGTTTTAATTGCGTACTTGACATTTTAAAATCAAATATTACTCTTAATTGTAATAAATCGAACGCTATTTCTATTTTTAGGAATACAAGTGGAAGACGGCGGCTTATATTCGTGCAAAGCAACAAATGAAGTGGGAACGGTGCAACATTCGTCGAGAATTAATGTGTTTGGGCCACCAACTATAAGATCCATTCCTAATGTAACCGCACTCGCAGGAGAAATAACTGTTTTGCCGTGTCCAGCGGGAGGACATCCTTTAACCCTTATTACATGGTCGAGAGGT
>JAXGGA010016641.1:0-26229 GCA_038373865.1 Uloborus plumipes | reverse complement strand
CTTGCGTACGGCTGCGGCGCATCGTACTGCATCTGCGGCTGAAATTCGAGCTGCGGTTGGTACCGTCGTGACCCAAGGAACGATAAGAAACTGTTTACTTCAAGGACAGCTCCGAGCTAGGCAGTATGTAGCCGGCATTCCATTGACTGCAAACCCTTGCCGTTTCCGACGCCAGTGGTGCCAAGACAGAGTTCACTGGAGGTCGGAGTGGAGATCTGTTGTAATTTTTGATGAAAACAGATTCTGCCTTAGTGCCAGTGGTGGCTGTATATTGGTCAGAAGGAGGTCAGGGGACTGCCTGCATTCAAGCGGTATACGGCCTAGACACACGGAACCCACACCTGGAGTCATAGTCTCTGGAGCAATTTCCTACGACAGCAGGGGCACTCTTGTGGTTATCCCAAACTAACTGACTGAAAATTTGTCGTCAGTCTGGTAATTTAACCAGTAGTACAGCCCTTCATGAGTAGCATTCAAGAAGGAGTTTTCTAACAGGATAATGCTCGCCCTCACATCGCTGCTGTAATATATGGATCTGATGGTAAGCGATATGTTCAGCGAAGAAAGAACGAAGCATTTCATTCAGATTGCATAGCACCTAATATGAAGATCAAAGCGGGCCAAATGGTTTGGGGAAATATATCGAGCAAAGGGGTTGGAAGCCTCAAATTTATTAGAGACACTGTTAATACCCCAATTTACACTACCATCTTGGACGAGTGCTTAATTATTCGGGATTATTAAAAAATACATTGCATTATTCAACATAATTTTGCACCCTGTCATACAGCGAAATCGGTAAGTGGGATTTAATTTTTTCCCGTACGATTTTATGCTTCATTTACATGTTTTCCTACAAACAACAAAACCAATATTTCTGTACCTCAGAACCAGACTGACGTAAGTCCATTTTCGTCATTTTTCAGTAGAGGGGGAAAAACGATGTATTCGACAATCGTTTTTCCCCTCTACCGAAAAATGACGAAAATGGACTTACGTTAGTCTGGTTCTGAGGTACAGATTTGAACAAAATATTTCCCTCATTTAGGTGCAGACCTATCTAAAAACATGCGGTGTTAAAGTTTTGAACTGGCCTGGAAAAAGTCTCGACTTCAATCCTATTGGAAATTGTTGGCGCTTTTACGAAAATTGCGGAAAAGAAGTCATCTACTAAGCTTACACTCCAGAAAAGTTTTCTTCCTGTTTGGCCTCATGAACTTGGTCAGGATTACATTCAACGTTTGATATTATCTATGCCGGACTGCTGTAAGTCTGTAATCAGGTTCCGTGGAGGATCAACGAAGTATTGAAGTGATCTTTTGCATATAATTCGATCTTACAATCTATAATATGACGGCTATTATGCAAACTTTACATTATCCAAAGTATTTTGTGTTTCCGTTACTGTGTTCCATATAGCGTTTTTCACCTTTTTTTCATTTTTTAGAGTAATAAAGTAAACTCAGATGGATCGTTCTTACAGTTCCAAAATTTCTAAATCGGATCCTGCGTTGGAATCTGCAAGGCACCAGAAGTAGAAAAAACCACTTTATGCTTCCAAAATTAAATTTTTCTCATCAGAAAAGATAACATTGTCTCCCTTTTTTAACTATATTAATGCATTTTTTGCTCATTCAACCCTTGATCTCCCAAGAACTTTTTAAAGAGTCGGTCGTGACATTAGTTTTTCACAAACACTAAGATTAAATTTAAAAAAATGACCTTGATTCCCGACCTATTGAAACGAACAGTACTGGTAAGAAAGGCATTTAAATGGAAATATATTTATTCGTTTCAAAAATTTGCTACTCGTAAAAGCAAAATAAAGAGGGAAAATTGAAAATCATTTTAAAATCCGTATACCAAAATCAATTACAAGTGTTTTAATTGTTGACAAACATAAACTAACAACAAACAATCATTTTAAATCATTGACTTTTCTTTCCTCGTCGGCCGACAAATAATAGCATCGGTTTCCAATCACGTAAATTTGAGGCTCAGTCCACATTTGCTAAAAAACGTTATATTTCGAGTTCTATATAACATGGAAGTTCCAAACATATTCTATCAGACGAAGAAAATTTTTCATTTTCTTTTGGTACTATTGTTTCAAATTTTCAAGCATGTGTTCAGTTCCAAAATTGCGAAAAACGTTTAAAATTTTTTTTAATTAATATCTTCGTTAATTAAAGCCATCTGAAGACGCGACCTAGCTGAAAACACTCTCGATAGACTAAACTTTCACACATTATTTTTTCCAGAATCGGTCCATTCGTTTCAGTGCTAGCGTGCCATAAACAGACGCACATCTTGACAGATACACAGATCGACAAATACACAGACATCCAGACATGGCAAACTTATAACCCTCTTCCTTGTTTCGTCGGGGGTTAAAAATGAAATCTCCTCATTTTGTGAAACACATTAGATAATTCCAGAGCATAACTGGACTTCCGGTCTGATGTTCACCGATTTTTTCTTTTTTTCTTGAGCAAGCTCGTCTTACTATCATTTTCTTTCCAAACGCATAGAAACAAAAGATGGCTTATACTCACTAGCCCGTCTTTGTTGTCCGCAATTGCTGGAATTTTTGAAAAAGCTACAAATGTCAGATATCTATTCAGATTTGTGGCAATTTGACTTGCAGTATTAGTCCACAAGAGTTAGCAACGTCGAAAAAACAACTTTAGGAAGTCTGGCTCTTTAATATATCTTTCCCTATGTTCTTCTAAGCAGCATGCGGAGTGTCTGGCAGAGAGTGGTTGCGTTTTTTTTACTGCGCATCACACGTTTACTGGTAAAAATAGTGATTTTTTAATGATTTTAAGAGCAATTCAACGTCAAATAGAGAGAAAAAAAAAGTTTTTAATTTCACCATTTCCGATTTTAATAAAATTTGGTGTGAATTACACATATGACAGAAGAGGTAATCTTGCCAATTTTTAGATTTCTTCTTTGAAAATTGGCCGACAGAGGGGTGTAGTGGCAAAGACACTGGTCTCTCACGCCCAAAGGCGCGGGATCAAACCCGACTCCAGTTGGTGGCTTTTCATGATGCAGAAAATCGACAGCGTCCATGTCGTATGATTATGCGGCATGTAAAAGATCCATCGAGTACTTGTTTGGCTTAATGTATCTCTTGGCAAAATTAAATTCCTAGTGCAGTTTCGCATCGAAGAGAGCTCAGGTGCCTCCATCTAGTGGGAAAACTGGGCGTCAACATTTTCGTGGCAATGGCATTTCCGCCGATGGTGGTGCCACGTGAAAGAGTGGATGCCGGTCTTGGGGAATGCACTTGGTCTGCAAATGGCAAGAAGCTAAACGTAGCCCCATTTGAAACAAACAAACAAACTTTAAAAATTGTACGAAATACTGAGTTGTTGAAAACACAAAAAGTGCGAAAAAATCCGAAAAGTTCTAACAAATGACTGTAACTCCTCTTATAATTATAGTAAAATTAAAATACATTGTAAAGCTAAAAAATAGAGCTTTCCATTCATATATTACATGATTATATTACTAGAAGTTTAAACTTCTCCCTAAAACGATTAAAAAAACACTAATTTTCCTGCAAAAGTGGGACGCGCGCAGTAAAAAACGCAACCTCCACCGCGGCAGCCAGACAGCCCGCACTCTGCTCAAAAGAGCACAAGGAAAGATATATTAAAGAACCAGACGTCTTAATATTCGATCTCGAAAACGAAAGTGATGTTATTCAAATATGCTGTGCATGAGCTTTCTTTAAAAACATAGTACCAAAATTTTGTGTTATGTTATGGAGAAATTAAAAAGCAATTAAAACATTAAATGTGTATTAAAATTGTTTTTATCCCTTTAGGACGGGTCCGGGCTCCCCCCCCCCTTAAAAAAATCCGCTACTGTCTTTATACCTTTATAGCAGGCGCACAGCTGCGCGGGCACAACTATAGTCTTTTCATATAAAAATGTGATAAAATGTTTGAAAAATAGAACACTTACCTAAGTAAAACGCGAACTTCAAAAACATTATGCGCCTTCTTGTTAATTTTAACTGGAAATGTCTTTTGACGTCACCCACGGTTTAAGGCCAACGTATAAAAATATTTTATTCATGTTGAACTGAACAAAAACATTTTCACACACCAAAAAGGTCTCTAATGCTTTTCCATTAATGCAAAATGTGCATATACTGGAACTAAATGGAAATGCCTCCCCTATTCAAGTCAAAGCGAGGTTGCAGAAATGTATTTTAAAGAAACGTATAAGGAGTCAGAAATGTTAAACTTCTGATGAAAAATTCATGAACACATTGGATCGATTACTTAAAGTAACATTGAAAGATGCGGGGAATTTGTAGTTATGAAATGAAATTATTTTTATACATTCCTTTTAAATAATGGTAGGAAAATATATTGCAAATCTTTTTGAGAGTTATATTTTTAGGGATTGTGAGACTTTGAAATCACATAAAGCTGTCAGTAAAAAGTTGTAATTTTTGAGTTTTGTTGTTGTCTTCAACCCCTGACGCAGCAAGGAAGGGAACTGTAAGTTTGACGTGTCTGTGTATCTGTCTGTGGCACTCTAGCGCCTAAACGGATGAACCAATTTTGAAAAGAAAAATTTGTTTGATAGGTGAAGTGATCGAGAGTTTTCTTAACTAGGTTGCGTCTTTGGATGACATTAAGGAAGAAATTAATTAAAAACCTTTAAAATGCTTTCTGCAATTTTTGAAGTGAAAACATGCTTCAAATTTAAAACAATAGTATCAAAAGAAAGAAAGAAAAGCTGCGTCTGATAAGATTTCTTTGGAACCATGTAAAATAGAACTCGAATCATAACGTTTTTTCGCAAATGCGGCTGAGACTAAAATTTACACAATTGGAAACCGATGTCATTGTTGGCCGACGAGGAAAGAAAACTCAACGATTTAAAATGTTTATATGTTGCCAGTTTCTATTTGTTAACAATTAAAATACTTGTAATTGTTTTCAGTATAAGAATTTTCAATTATCCCTCTTTATTCTGCTTTTGCGACTAGCACATTTTATAGTAAGGATTATCTTTCCCTTCCGTGTTTACCCTATCCTCACGAAAATAATTAAATGTATTAAATTCAAAATGCTTTTGAGACCAGCGAAGTTCGTTTTAATATGAGATCGGCAATTAGGGTTGTTTAAATTCTTAATTTAATCTTTTTAAGTACCTGGGGACCGAGCCCACTCGGTTAAAAAAAAAAAAGCGGTTTGTAAACTCGTGTTTTTTTCTAAAATGCGAAGTACTTATTTAGATAAACTTGAAAAGCATTTTTAAGCCTTTGGTTGTAATTACGCATTTAAAACAGCCGTAATTTGCTTTAAAAAACACAACCTTATTTAACATTTTGAAGCAAAAATGGGACACCTGTGTCCCACTGAACGAAACACCGATTTCCCATGAATATTTTACCTTTCACGCAGAAAGGGACACCACTGTTCTGTGCTGTATTACATAACCAGAAAATTATTAAAATGCTAAATATAATATTTTACTCTTATTTTACCGTAAATTAATGCAGAGTAATGAACAAAGTATTAAAAATACGGTGATAAAAATTCTGCGTCAAAGGGTTAATCCATGCCCACCGTAAAATCACACCCAATTTCATTTCATTTGGCGCCGAAGGCGCGGGAGGGGTTGATGAGAATATATGCAGAGTCCCTGTTCTCCAGTACGCATTTAGTCCAGTTGGTTTTGACTTTCACTTCACTTGACACTCCAAGGTTCCCCCCGTACATACCACAACTCATGGTTTAACCGGGATGGAGTCTTGAAGAGCGCTCTGTTCATTTTTGAACAGACCCAAGGGCCGAGGAGACCCTTGGCCCAGCATCCCCCTGAGATATCGTTTCACTTAAAGGATTTTATGACCACGAACATTTTTAACGTCCCCCAGCCACCATTAATGAAGACTGTGGATCTTTGATCAGCTGGGCTTCCTCTATATGATCGGCCCGGGACCCTCAGGTTACGAGTCCGACGACTTACCGATCGGACTACAAAATCCAAAACTTTATCTAAATACAAAATTTTATCAAAATCGTTTGAGCCGTTTTCGAGATCCGAAATATATATATACAAGAATTGCTCGTCTAAAGATATTAGATGTAATTTTGTTTCGAAACTTAATATTTTAAGAATGAGTTTCATATTTATTGATTTTTTACCTGAAATATCTTACTAAACACTCTTGAGGAGGAAAAAAAGTATTTTAAAACTAACTATAACACTTTTATACTCAATTTTGAAATCGCACTTGAAAAGTAAAGTAATCTGATTTTTATATACTGTAAGTTACCATAAAATTCAATAGATGTCGGTGGACTATTACCACTGCTTTTATCCCAACAACTTGTTATCTAGTGAAGCCTTGCTTTAACGTTTCAAAAACAATAACAATTTAACGTTGCCAAATACAATAATTTGAACTTGCGCTGATGTGATTAAATGTGAAATCCAATTGTTATAACAAAACGTGGTCGCCACGGAAACAGTAACAATCAAAGTAATCATAAAGAAAATGGCGCAATAAAAGCTTCTCAAACTTTCAATGAAGGCACAAAAAAAACGGGTTTTTTTGTGAAAACTCGCGTTTTTACAGAAAAAACGCCGACGTAGATGAACTCAGAAACCAAAACTCTATCTAAATACAAATTTTTATCGAAATCGTTAGAGCCATTTTCGAGATCCGAAAAATAAATAAATAAATATATATACAAGAATTGCTCGTTTAAAGATATTAGATTTTAAAGAGACGTATTGTAAACCTTTTTATTTCTAGACGATTAACCGTAACCGGTGGAGACTGTTGCCGGTTATTTCACCGTAATTTTACGATGAAATTTCTAACAGTGTGATCCTATGGTCCTATGCCCACATAATTCAAGTATTAATGTCAGAATTGTTCACGTTCACAGCTTACACATGGCGCTCTCCTGCTGATAACAGCGGCATTGGGGACCAGAAAGTAACGTCGTTATTTTCAAAATCAATTGTTAAAAGCTTTTATTTTAAATCAACTATGTAATTATCCGCGTTATCAAGGGCCTTTTGCCATCTAGTAGTAAAGTTTTAATACCGGGTTGATGAAAAAAAATATATATATATATATGTTCAGGGGCGGCATTTCAACATTTCGTTTGAAGGAGCTAGTTTTTTAAATATGAAGTACCTCAGTGTGGAAAAAAAATACATATTGTTTAAAAGAAAGATATCTGAAACTGGGTTTAATATTTAGAAAAATTAAGAGTTATTAAACCAATTTAAATATGATTAAACTTTTTAAAAAATATTTTGTAATTAGTTGTCACATTATATGTCTTGATTGAAAATTAGCTTTTAGCTTGTAGTCAAGTTTTGATCAGCAATGTTTGGAGTCAAGAAGAAGAGTTTTTTTTTTCCATCGATTTCCAGTGTTTTGTGCTGGACAACCCAAACAACTAAATTTGAAAATCCTTTCTTGTTCAGTTGGACCTGCTTCAGAGCATTTTTTTCATATTCCTCTCTTATTAAAAATCTTCTCGAGAATATGTTTAAGGATGAGTTTTATAATTTTTTGTTGAAAATTCACAAGCTTTTTTAGTTCCTTTTGCACGTGATCATTGATTTGTGTTATATACACAAATTGACTTTATCCATTTTTTAACATTCTGCGAAAAACCTTTGGGGGTGCGACCGCCCCTCTTGCCCCCCTTATTTGCCGCCCCTGTATATATATATATATATTTATATAAAATATATATTCTTTATATGGGTGATTCTGCAAATACGGGAAAATTTCTAGTATGTATAGATTTGAAAAAAAAAAAAAATAATTTAAAATTAAAAATCTGAAAAAAATCAGGAAAGTACTTTTAAGTTGCATAATTAAAACAGAATATCAGCTTAAATGTTTGCATTTTATTTTATTTTATTTTAGCATTTTTATTTTTTTGAAGGCATGCGAATGATAAAAAGGACATGTGGATGACACAATGGGTGATTTAAAAACACAATGGATATATCAATAATACAATACGTATATTAATGAAATTTTTTTACCTGCAAGCTGTTGAATATGTATGGTTGGAACTAGGGCTTACTTTAGGTTGGAGCTTTAAATTGGGCCATGTGAATGACATAAGAAAAATGGCATGTGAATGACAATGCACAAGTAATATGTCCTCAAAAAGTCATATCTGAATATTTTTCAGCTTAACTTCGAATAAGAACACACAAATGTAAGCTTTAGTACTCTTCATTAAAAAAATTCATTTACATGTACATTTTAATTGCATTCTGTAGGCCATGTTAATGACAAAGATGAAAAACACTTGCCTTGAAAGTTGAGTTTAGCTTGCTTTTAATCCAGAAATAATTGCAGAGCAGCAAAATTAATCTTCAGCCAGAAATAACAAAGTTCCATGCTTCTTTTTAAGATGTGTTGCCAGATTTTGAAATAAAACATTTCAGGGAAAAATATCTGTATTTTTCGGACATGTGGATGACTGATAATCGCTGGGACAAAGTTTAGATTAATTTTTAGAGATATTATTTTCACATTATTTTGCTTTTTTTGTGATTTACATCTTGCACACGTACACATTCAAAAATAAAAAACCTTGAGAAAAAAATCACTTATTTTTTTTAAACCTAGATTCTATAGAATGTGAAAATTGTACCTACGGGACAGGGCATGTGGATGACATTTCAATGTAATATTTTATTTTTAAGTGATTAATAATTAATTATTTACATTGTTGATAATCAGAATTATAGAACAAAAGACGTATAAAAATATTCCCAAAAGAGTTTTTTTAAATTAAAAACAAAAAAAAAAAAAAAAACAATCAGCATGGAACACAAATTGCCCATTTTGTAGAATCACCCATGTATATCTTGCAATGGCATCTTGGATACAAGTCAATTTTTCTAGGTTTTTTTTTCTTATATAGGTCGCAATAAAAAGGAAATCAGATGGTGCAATGTCCGGTGAGTACTATGGGTGAAGCAGTCGGATTTCCCTTTCCTCCGATCGCTAAAATACATTCTTCTGCACAAAACTTGGAAATGTATCTTGTATCCAAGATGCCAATTCAAGATATTTTGCTTCAAAAATATTTTTTTTTTTTTTTTAATCTATCCGGAAATAAAAATTTACTACTAGATGGCAAAAGGTCCTCGATTACGAGGATAATTACATCGTTGATTCAAAGCAAAAAAATTTAACTATTGGATTGTTTGAAGAAAAAAAGCGACATTACTTTCCGGTTCTACTTTGCTATCCATAAATCTTGAGACGAATCTTAATTTATAAATAGTTTATGTGTCCTATCTGCTGGGGAAAAAAAACTGCAACTTTTATAAGTTCTTTTCTTCTTTCAATGTTGTTCTATTGCTAAAGAACAAATGCAGAGCAAGAGCTTTCAATCTCGAATTCTTCGGAGAGAAAGTCACACTAACGTCTCAGGATAATGTTGTTTTCCTTACATAAGCTATTAGCTAACAGAAAAAAATCTTTTACACAGAGTTTACTGATTTTTTGTGAAGATTTTAGAAACAAGTCTCAGAATTAGCGACCAAATTAGTGAATGTTTCCCAAATGCTAGTTACGCAACACAAAAGCTACTTTTATTCCTTGTTTTAAAACAATTGTTTTTGCAAATTTTATGCAAGTTTTATTTGAAATTTAAAAAAAATGAAAAACATAACTAAAATGAAAGGGAGACCTATTTAAAGGTAAAAAAAAAAAAACCTTAACTCCAGTTGTAGTGCCTTCATTACTAATCTTGCAACTATTTCGAAATTTTCAAGCCGGGGGGGGGGGGGGGTGAGCATCTGTGGATTGGCCGTGTCGCAAATGTCACATTTATGTGGGGCTCCACGACATTGGGGCCTCGAAAAGGCTTCTAAACGGCACGTGAAAGGGAAAAAAAATTCAGAAAAAGGGGCCCCCCAAAAGTGTATTTCGACCGGCCCCTAAATGTGCGAATCCGTCACTATGGGAAGTGTAAAGGAGTTTATAATGAATGCATATTTCAGGGAGAAAACACAAAATACGTATCACAGACATGCATAAATTCAGGACGCTTCCAAAAACCGGGGAGGTTGCAAATGCCCTTCCTGATCCCCAAATAACAGTCCTGCTTGCAATATGTATTCCTAGTTGTAACGGACAAGATTCCGGCTATAATTTTTATCCCTTTGTTATGCATTCAACATTGTTTATTTAATATCCGCAATATCTTTTCTTCAATACATGCACCCATGAAAAGTAATCCCTTATTTATAAATCTACTCCACCATGAAATCAGGCTCTTTTCACAAGTTTCCCTCTTGCAAAACTGCGTTTAGAACTCCCTTTCAACCGCTTAGCTAATGCGTTAACAATTTGACAGCAACCACAATGGGAGGCGTGGCGCAAAACAAACCCCGCCTTTTACTCCGCCTCCGTGTCTCTCATTGGTTCTGGACGCCCGGGACACTCATCCACCCAGGATGCATTACATTCTATGATGACGTCAAATCTGGGAGGGGATTTGTGGTGGAGATTGACACTCGTCGTCTTGGGAGCTCAGGTGACTTCTTAGTCCCGAGGGCAGTTTTAGCTCATTCGCTACCGCAGACAGAAATCGTTATTTTTGAGAGATATTTTTAAACGGCACATTTTTCTTTTTCGAACAAAATGTCAAAGTGCTGATTAAAAGTTTTGCAATTTCCATCAAGCAAACGAGTTGAATTCACTCAAAGCGATGGGATGATGTTTTAATAAAATTCAAACGACGGAGATATATGTCACGTGATGTAAAAATTCAACACCATCAACAACTGGACTTAAAAACAATTATGGGATGATTTCTGAAATATTTACATTCTTACAATTTGTGCACCGTCTTGTGCAAGAGGGGCACAAGAAAATTCCATTCTTCGGCGGGAAAAAGCTATTCTAATTCAAAAGGTAAGCCAATTTTCTAATTTTATAATTTTCCCTTGATTGATGCATAATTTTTTACTGAATTATCTCTCAGTCTTCCTTGCAAAATTTGTGTTTACATTACGAAAATCAATAGTCATTCAAAAACCACTCAATTTTGAATTGCCCCACTCAGTTTAGTTGTGTTATAGCATTAATGTGTGCAAAAGTGAAGAAAAGAGCTTTAAATACTGTGTTGTGGTCCAAAATTAAGAAATTATGATTATAAAAACAGCTTACAATGAATTAGTACCCTGATTCGAAGTTATCCCACCATTTAGGATCACTTTAAAGTGTCAGATTGGTGATATAAAATGAATTATTTCTATGAAAGTAAGAAGTTTATAAACCAGAAATCGCAAATTTAAATGTTTGAAAAGCTCTTAATTTTTATTTTTAGCATCAGCAGATTTTTATCATTTATTATATTGCGTATAGAATAGTGGTTATCCGAAAATTAATTTTAGGAGATGCATACAGAAATTTTGATGAAAGACAATTTTTAGAATTTCTGTAAAAAGATACTGTACTTCAGTTTGTTTCTTCTTTTTAAAACTGTTTGAGGGCTGAGGTTTTTTTTAAGGTGTTTAAGAATTATAGAATTACTATGAGTACCAAAATTCATGCTACTTAAAATCAGTCAAATCTTCATTGGAAAATTTAGGGTAACCGTATCGAATATGGGGTACCTTTAGTTTCTCCAACTTACAATTAATGCGTTTAAGAAAATAATAATAATTTTTATCATAGGGGTCTAGAATGAAATTTAGAGTTCTGAGATTAGGTTTAAAAGTTTAAACCAAACATTTTTGCTATGAATTTTTATCAAGTTCATTTTTATCAAAAATTTCTCATTGAAAAATATCTGAAGCACTTTTTCATGAGGGTCATACTTTATGTTTGAAATTCAATCCTCCTTTCCCAACCCCTTCTTCCATCTTGTTTTTGAGTACTTCACCTATTTTCAAAACTCGACGTTACTCTCTGTAATAGCACATAATATAATCGGGGGGGGGGGATATGTTTATTTGTAGCCCCCGTGCAGTAGTATATTTACAATTTAGATGGAGGGATTTCGACAGCAGTCAAAGTAGCTTCCAAACGGTAACTTGTAGAAAATTATTACAATTAGTTATGCATAATATTGCCAAATTATTTTGCAAAATTCAAAGTAGAAAACTGATATTATAACCTTGGCGGCAGAGTGCAGTATTGGATCTTTTACAGTTTCTCTGTCAAAAGTACCAAAAAAAAATGAAATGGTTCAGTGCTACCCTAAAAAGAAGTAATTAATGTTAAAAATCTCCTGAATTCGAGTCTTCAAAATTGCGAATGGTTAGAAATATAAAATAAAACAGCGTAAATAGGCACGAAATTACAAGAAACTGCAACCACGTGTTTCGGGGTTATAGGGAAAGACCGCCTATATTGGACCACTGCTTAAATTGGACCTCGGGCTTAAAATCTAGTACAGAGATCTGTGCTACATTTTAACAGTAAAAATATGAAGTTTTAGGAATAGAATCAATGTGTATGAAGTTTCACCAGTCTTCGAACTGTTTAGCGTGAGTTACGGCTTGATTTGTGTTGAAAACGTGCGAAATCTTATTTTGTGGACTTGTTTCTAGAAGGATAACTCAAAAACTTGTGAATTGCTGTAAAATGCTGTTACAGTATTATAAACTGTGTTTAATAAGGATTACACTGATGTATTTATATGCCTGATTGTGATAATTTTTGACAGAGCAATAAGCTGAAGAATAAAAAGTGGCGTGTTTTCCTTTATTGGACCGAAAAAAATTTCCTATATTGGACCGGTGGTCCAATTTAAGAGTATGATTTTAAATAAGACTTTTTATTAATCGTAACATAAAATAAGTGACTCGTCTTATTTAATAGCGTAGTTAAAATTATTTTAAGCATACTTTAACACCTATTCACGATATTCATTTAAACTTTTTTATCAAGCACACTTTTATCAAGTAGAAGCTGCAACTTCTCAAAATGCATGTTTTTTTTCTCTTCATCCATTAAGCTGCAGTTTTAGGTTGTTAAACATATTTATTAACTTAATTAAATGTATGCTGGTTTGCCGAGAGAAAATTATGAAATTCTTCGATAATTTCAAAACGATTTTAAAAGGAAACAATTTATATGCTACTAAAATGTTCAATGCAGATGAAGCCGGTTTTTTCATTGTCCAAAAGCCCCAAAATATATTGACGTATAGAGATAAACACCAGGTTGGAGCAGTAATGAGTGGTGTAGAAACACACTGGTTATTTGCTACATCAGTGCAACAGAATTGCAAGCTCCCCATGCTTATTTTCAAAAGATTACGTTCCATATATATGAACTTATCGTAAAAGCTTCCCTGGTGAGCAATATGCTTGTTCAAAAAAAAAAAGGTTGGATCACAAACGATAATTCACACAATTGATACAACATTTCATCAAAACTGTTAAAATCCAAGCAATGTAAAAAGAATCTTTCTATCAATGGATATGCACAGCACTTACATAAAGAACATTGATGCAATAAACTTGGCTAACGAAAACGATATAATAATTATTTCTCTTTAAGCACATCATACACGTAGATGTGGTCTTTATTCAGTCTCTGCCTACATATTTTAATCGAGCATGTGATACATGGATGCGAGAACATCTAATGAGATCCATTATCTAATATAGCACAGGAGAACTGTTTGGTAACTCCTATGGGCAAACAAACCGCAATCAAGGCCATGGCAAAAGCTGTGAGTTGATTCTAAAGAACAGGAGTTTAGCCTGTTAATTGACATGTGCTTAATGACATTGATTTGGCTGCAACAGAATTAGGGGCAAGTAGTCCAGATAAAACTACTTAAAGTGAACACTGAACAGGTTACATGTTCGGTGTAAGTTGTACACCATGTACAAGAACTAGCTACGACTTAAATTAGTACAAGTTCTGCAGAATCGGCGGATAGTTCTCATCAAAACATGATTGTCAACTCTACTTATGATTTTTTAAAGTCGGCTCATACATATCACCTTTGCCTAAAAAATAGAAGGAACAAAAAGGAAGGCTATCTCAGCAAACATTCTAACGCCGTATAAAAGAGACATAGAGCAGAAAAAGTTACACAAGAAGAAGCAAGAAACTGCACAAAACAGTTGTTATTGCAATATTTGTCATAGAGATGAAGCGCAAAACATTATTAATTGTATGAAATGCCATCGGCGAGTTTATCAACACCGCCTAAGTGAGGCTGAAACAAAAGAAATTCTGTTGCAAACCCTGGAAAAAAGCTGTATAGTTCAAATATAAATTATTCTATGATTTCTTCGTACGGTCCAATTTAGGAAGCGCATGGTTCAATTTATTAGGCGCATATATTCCTAAATTGGACTTTTGCAACTTTTTATAAGATAATTTTTTAAAAAATAATTTTCATATTTTCAGAAAATATAAGCTCCTAGGGCGGTTCCTGATTAAATTTAGCTCACAATGCCCTATTTTGCATTTCTGTTTTGCTTCACATTGAGCGACACAGGCCTCCTGTTCTTAGGGGGTCCAATATAGGCGGTCTTCCCCTACAAGGAAACAGTTTTTAATGCAAAACAAATGAGTTTATGAATGCTGAGATGTCCGATTTCCTTTTACTGTTTGTGCACAAAGGTATTTATTCAATGTTCGAGAATGGTTATTTCGCTACTATTATGAATAAGTAAAAAACTACATTATTCACATGCGTGTTATTAAAACAACATACCTGCATTTGGATTAATAGTACAAAAATTCTTGTCTAGAGGAAGGAAATAAATCCCTTAATCTGTGTCGAAAGTTATTAAATTTTTTTTTAAAGTACACAAATGAGTACTTTCACTTGTATGCTGTGGTTGTTGTTGTTAATTATACCACTCGGTTATATATACCCGAGCACGAGTAAATACATCTACTCAATTCAAGGAGGAAAAGGGAAGGCTTCTGATTTAGCTCAATACACATGCCATAAGACTCGTTTATAGGGCACGCAGCTATTCACAACACACTCATGTATACAGAGAAAGGACATGGACAGAAGAGAGAAGAAAGTACATCCATGACCGAGCCCGGATTTAAACCTGGGGCGTCTCCATTCGGTATTCGGCTTTCTCTTGTTTTCGGACCAACGAATAAATAAGTAAAATTCTGTAAGAAACTTATTCTGAAAAACTGCACGTTATTTTGTATAACTTATGTTTCTGAGCAAAATACTCAAACATGGTCTTTAAACAACTTACAAATACGTCATAAAATGTTAAAAATAATTATAAATATAGTATATGTAGGCATAAATATAATAGTAATATAATATAAAAATAGTATAAGTATGAAAAAAAATTAGAAAAGAGGGGCAATATATATGTTCATACAGAAATTTCAACAAATACGTGTATTTTATTGTTACATACGCATAATTGATTTGTAGTCTCATAAACTATTCTATAGGAGAATCAAAAGCTTAGTTGGTTATAGAGCATCGCATTACTAATGCGAAGGTCGCGATTTCGAATGGGCTGAAAAATATCGTTCGATGTAGAAAATCGACAGCGTCTGTATCATATGATTATGTGGTATGCAAAGGATCCCTGGAATACTAGTTTGGTTTGGAGTGCTCTTGTGAAAAATTAAATTCCAAATGCAATTTTGCATCGAATTGAGTCCAGGTATCTTCATTTGGTGGGGTAACTGGGAGTCAAAATTCCCACGGTAATGACATCCGCGGGAATTGCTCTAGGTCTGCAAAAAGTATTGCCTCTAACTCAGCCACATTATTAAAAAAATGTATCGTATAAAAATTGAGGGAAAAGCTCGACTATTTCAAAAAGAAAATTGATTAAAGAATACCATACACATTTGTTGCTATGTTCCCATTCACTAATTTCGGATGCAAAATATAAAACATCTTCATCTTGTCTCATTTAAAGCAGCCGAGAGACGAAAAAAAGGAAGGAAAATACTTTGGGTTTCTATACACAGTGTGTGATTAATTTCCGAAGTTTAGGAAAGATTAATTTCATTTCGGGGGCTTATAATTTTATTTGGCCAATTTTTCGAAATTTTACACAAATTCAAACATAACCCGTTGGGAGCTAAGATGTTCTCCTTTCGACAAATCCATTAAAATTGGTTACTTTTCAAATCTGTATACCTTTTTACAAAATAATTATTTTAAAGTGAAAATTATTTCCTACTGTTTTTTACTACTATAAAGAGCATAATAGTGTAATTTAAAAGTTTCACTTGTTGAAAAATATTTTAAACTTTGCCTGAACTAAGATGTAATTTTATTGAATACAAAATAATCGATAGATAGTTAGGAACACTATTTTCAAAAACGATGTAAAGTTTTACCTTGAAGCTTTCTCTGTGCTTCTAAAACAGTGCAACTGATATTAAGAACCTCATTTTAATTTTATTCACCCACTAAAGATTAAAAAAAATTAGAGTTGAACATTCAAAAATTTTCATCATCAAAATGTGCTTTTACAAAAAAATATTCAACAGGATTTCCAGAATTTTTACCTTTACTAGAAGCATGTGCATATTATAAATAATTGTACCAAGTTTCAAACATATACTAATAGTAGAATTTCTTTATAGTGTACCTAAGTGTCAAAAAAGCACATTTCGAGAAAACTAGCGAAAACAGTTTCAACCCTTACATACTGTCGGCCCCGCTTAATCGGGTAACGGATAAATGAATACCCCGCTTATTCGAATAAAATATCCTGGAACCGAATGTTTCCATGCCATAGACGCAATATTAAAAATCCCCGCTTAAACAAATACCCCGCTTAATCGAATAATATTTCTTAGAACCGACAGTATTCGTTTAATCGGGGCCGACAGTGTTTCATTATTGTTTGCGTTGTAATCTATTTTGCTGGTTTCTGTTGACCGGAATACCCATAAAATCTATATTTTTGGAAAGGGGAAAATATCTTCTATTTTTAAAAATTAAAAACCAAAAATCGATATTTTGAAGGGGTTTTTTTTTCGTCTTGGTCCATTTAGCAACTTTTTTTTTCCAAAAGTGGTCCAGCTGAACATAGATCAAAGTTTATTCTCCCTACCTCCATTTGCCCCATGACCGACCTATACATAAAAATTTTTCATAAAATGGTTGCATTGCAATGGTATGGCTGTTTTTAAATCCAATTTATAGCTTCATAGAATTCATGTTATGACAGAACAAACACTCTTTAAAATATAGTTTTAATGTTTCACTTGGAAATCAGTAGCAAAGATATGTGACAAAAATAGTAAAATCAAGATCTTGATGCATTCTTTAAACAAATATCAATTTAAAAGCTAAATGATAAAAACTTGAAGAAATTGTACATAATATCCTCACATCAGTAATTTAAGACAACAAAAGCTAAACAAATATCTAAGCGTGATATGAAATGGGTTTAGAAACTGTTTCACCCAAATTACGCTGATTGACCAAATTGGATTTTTTTTCCAGCTATCAGTTTTCTAACTCTTCGCTCCGCATTGAAATTTCGATAGTCATGTGAGAGATTTTTAAATGCATGTTTAATGTTTATGGTCTTCCAAATTGTATTTAATGTATATTATTACTTTGGTACATAGTCTCTCCTATTTGTATATGCATGTATATTCTTTTATTTATTTATTCATTTCTCATTCATTATTATTTTTTTATGTCCCTCAAGGCTACGGAAATAAAATAATTTTGTTAAAAAGAGAATCTTATCTTTGAAAGTCACGTGATTTGCTATCTAATTTTGAATTTCAAACCCGCCATCCCCTTAAATATACAAGTTTTTTTATTGTAAAAATATTTCAATCTAATGCAAATTGATTTAAGACCACCTTTTCTTTTTGTGAGTCTAAAAATTTTTTTTTTTTCCTCCACCAACTACAGTACTGCTTGATGCGTAAAAACAACTACAGTTTTGCAATCAGTTAGTCTATTTCTGTACCTCAGAGCCAGAAAAACGTAAGATCATCTTCGTCACTTTTCAGGAGAGGGTGAAAACGATTGTTCCAGATGCATGCAAAGGATGGCACTCGTGCTCTTTTAACCCATTAATGCCTGACATTTTTTTTTTTTCAAAGATATTTTGTATACTGATTACAAACAGTGTTTAATGGCAGGAAAAATAATAAAAAAAAATATTATGTAAAAAATAATTGTTTTATTAAGGAAAGAAAAATCGTCCCTTAAAAGTTACATACTTTTTTTACTAATTTTTTTTTCTGCCTACGGTATAATATTTAAAAAGACATTTTAGAAGAAGAAATAAAATCAGTAATTAACATAAACTGGAAAGCTGGGAATAACTTTGAAAACTTAGCTTTTTTTCTTGAGATTGTGAACGATGTCATTTTTGATAAAGATCATATTAAAACTGCTACAAAACACACTTTACAATGGTTATGTGCTGCAATCTGTTAATAACGAATTGAAACAATACCAAGGTACTAATTGAACGCTATTATTTGGTTGAAATGTTTATTTTGGGGAAATTCAGACCTTTTTTTGGACCGTTCCTAAAAAGGGATGCTAGGCATTAATGGGTTAATGCTGCTAAATAATGGTGGAGGAATTTCTTTTGTCGAAAAACGTTCTCATGGGTCGATGTGAAATAATATTTTACACTGCAAAAAATAAAATGTTTTTACAGTATAATACAGCTAATTTAATAGTAATAAACTGTAAAATTGCTAGTTTTACGGTAATAAAATGTAAAACTGCCAATTTCACAGTAATGAACTGTAAAACGGCTAATTTTACTGTTTATTACTGTGCATTTTTCAGTTTTAAACTGGAACCTCGAATGCAGTATTATGTTGTAAAAGCAACAGTTTATTTTTCGCAGTGTAGATACAATGCAGTAATAGAACTATGTAGCTATTTTTGGATTTACGTCATTCTGGTTCTGATGTACAAATTTAACCCTAAAACAGATCGGAATTGAGCTTAACCCCATTGAGATTTATAGGCCGAAAGAGGGGGGAGGGGGCTCAGGGGTATAGTATTTCATAAACAGCAATATGTAATAAGTAAAACGTATGTCGAAAAAGAAATAAAATGTAGCGAAATTATCGAAAATAGTCCGAAGAAAATAGGGGATTAACTCTTATAGTCACTAAATTCGTTTGCTTCTCATGCGCTACGGATAAACCAACGTTTTCTCTTCAAATGCACCGGCAATTAGCAGTAAAAAAGAGAGCTTTGAGAGAACAGGGAAGTGGAGAGGGGGGGGGGGGAGCCTGGTCGGGCTTCGAAACCCTAACGACGCGATTTCTCACCATCCGTCAACGTCCAACTATACGGACTCGCTGTCAATGGACCAGAACACCGGAAACCACTAAGAAGTGGTAAAAAGTAAACGTTTGTAACCTTTTCCCACAGGATAAGTATGCTTATAATGGCAAAACAGCTCGTTTTTACATCCGTCCCCCCTTACGTTTGTGGTTTGTTTTTTAGAGGGTTCAGCAACGATCAAAGAAGGCGTCGATAGTTAGTCGTATTTGTTGCACCTAAAAGTTTCATTTTGACGACCTCGAGCTTACATCTAGTCTTTTTTTTTTTTTTTCGGCCTAACAATTTATAAAAATATTAGCTGACTTCCATAGTTAAAATGGGCAAGCCTGCTTGTAAGTGCTATAGAGGCTCTGTAAACTCGAAATTGGCTGTCCGGACCGAGTATTTGAAAAAAATTAAAGTGTAATAAAGTAATTATCGCTCTTAATACAAGTAAAGCAATAATATCTTGTGGCCCAATTGTATTTGGAGCGATAACAATTTAATTTTTTTTCCTAAAAATTATCTAAGCACCAAAAACACAGTCCCCTGGCTGTCCTAATCCAATAGTTTAACACTTAAAGGCAATTTCAAAAACCTATTAAACATAAATTTGGCAATTAATATCTAAAAATAGAAAAATGTAACTATATCTTTTTTATGAAATACGGTATAATTACAAATTTCTAAAACTTAAAATTGTCATGTAAATTCTGTCCGGAGATTTTTCAAACAGTGCCCTGCCACAAATTTCAAGCTCCAATAGAAAAAATCTGTTACTCTTGCAAATGTATTTTGTCATGAAGTTTAAAGTAATCAGTGTGAATTTGCCGAAATTACTGAGAACGGTGTTGAAACAATACTTTGTTTAGTTCGAGAACCACATTTGCGATGAAAGTATGCATCAGGGTCGTTGCGAATACAGTCCTATGGGAAATGATTTTATTAATGTCAATTAGTTTAATTATGAAACATATTAGTTATTATGTCCACTATTTGTGCCTAAATTTATAGGTAGTCTAGTAACTAATTATGTTCCAATAGTTTTGCAGATACTGTCGGCCCCGCTTAAACCGATACTATCGGTTCCAAGAAATATTATTCGATTAAACGGGGTATTTGATGAAGCGGGGATTTTAACATTACGTCTATGGCATTGGTTCCGAGATATTTTATTCGTATAAGCGGGGTATTCGTTTATCCGTTGCCCGATTAAGCGGGGACGACAGTATTATGCAACAAAGAGCAAAAACACAGTCACTATAGCACTGTCCCCTGCTTAGTTATACTAGGCAGGACATTTACTCCCTATCATGATTTATCAGAAAAACACGATCTCCAATTAGCCCTCTTTCAAATCAAAGTAATAGATTCATTTACTGAGCAATCGTATAATAATTATACGAACGTTCCAAAAAAACACGCCCGGACAGATTTCGTGTGAAAAATGACGAGTTTACAGAGAATCGCCCGTAGACTAATAAGCTGTTGGGTCATTCCACGGTGACTGACGTTACAGTTTGACTCTATTTTTAAATTAAAAATTCAGTACTGACTTGAAATTAATTTTCTTCCCTGAATTTGAACTAAAATGTCATTACAGAGTATACTAAAAGTCTTTTCATAACTCATTAGATATGAGGAAATATTTTTTCATAAATTATGGGGAATCAAACATATGTGACTGATGTTACACAAAAGCGACATCACTAAAATTGACTTTTTTTCAATTTGAAATTCTCTTCAAACTAATAGCGTGAAACATAAAAAATAAAATTGCCATAAAAATAGAGATTTCAGACTTTATGAAAATATATAGAGTTTAAATCCAACGTTAAAAATGCACAAATATGCAGGTATACTGCATAATACCTGTGTAAATACCACCTGTGTAAATACCACCTGTGTAAAAACCAAATATACATGCAGTATACCTGTATATTTGTGCATTTTAACGTTGGATTTAAACTCTACATCTTTCGCACAAAGGTGTTGCTGCTAATTACCTGCTCCAGCTTCTGATTTACTAAAAAATATTACTCAAATTTAACTATTAATAATATAGCTGCAAACCCGGTGGTGATAGCTAAAATATTTTCACATTTCTTGAAGTGTAGTATGTAAAAACTTTTTTGCACGGTATAAAAAAAGATATACATGCAATCGATTGTGATTCGGATTTTCTTCACTATTGAAGTTCTCCGAATCTTTAGGAAAATAATATGGCTATATTTCAAAAGGTAGTGTAGGCTATTATGAAGCTTTTGTGGTAATTTCACAGGAAAATATTGTACTTTATTGCATCAAAAACATATGTTTCAATTCCGCAAATTTGCTCTCTCATTTCTATATATTGTTTCACAAATAAATTCATCTGCTTCTAGGAGTATTGCAAATGTTTTTTTAGCGTCTTATCTCTTCAGAGTTATCATTATTCCTAGAAGTTTTGATATCTTTCCAGCATGGTGCACGTCTCCTACGATCATATAGGGTCAACCATAATTTGTTTTCATTGGCAAACACTTTGATTTAACTGCCATACAAGGAGAGTTAGGAGTACTTGTTTGCCCAGTTTCAATTCAAAAGGAAAAAAAGGGCAGGTGCTGTTTAAAACCGGGCTCTTTTGTGTTCTACATTTTCTTGTATTTATTTTCCTAATTTATCTTTTTTAAAACTTGATTCTAAACTTACTTTGAACTTAGCTAGATGATCACTTAAAAAATCTTTTTTTTTTTTTTTCTCTTTTTTCTCTGCTTATTTTATCATACACTGTTTTTGATTTACTAATCTTCATATTTTTAGTTATTTTAAATTTCTCTCACCTAATATGTTGCCTTTTTGCAGCAGTTAGTGCAATTTGTATAGTTTATTTAAAGCATCTTGGTGAAAAGAGAAATGTGACTGATGTTACTGTGACTGATGTTACACATTTTAAGCAAGTTTTAAATACATTAATTCAACTACTTTTAAACATTTAAGTGAAGAATATTAAAGATATCATCATAAATGAAGAGAATATGACTTGTTGTAATCTTGGGTTTAGTTTTGTTTAAGTAAAACAAACTTTTATACTATTTTGTGACTGACGTTACATGAATGTGGGCACTGTTAGAAATTTCATCGTGAAAAAACGGTGAAGTGACCGGCAGCAGACCGGCCGTCTGATTAACCGTAGAAATAACGGTTAGGTATGTTAAGTCTCCTTTACGGTTTTGAAACCATTTCATACTAGAACAGTTGAAACACCGTCAATGAGAAATTTGACGGTTTTGTAACCATTTACGACTATTTTGGTTTAATAACCGTAAATCGGAAATTCTACGGCTTAGTAACCGTTTACAACTATTTTGGTTAAATAACCGTAAATGGCAAATTTTATTATTTTGTAACCGTTTACAGCAAAAATGGCTTAAAAACCGTAAATGGGAAATTTTAGAGTTTTGTAACCGTTTACAAACTATTATGGTTTAAAAAACCATTACATAGGAAATATTTTGGTTTGAGAACCGTTTGTGATTAGTACGGCCAACAAATTGTAAATACGAAATAGTATGAGTTTGTCGCCACACGAGAAATAAATCAAAAATCCATGAATGCTCAGAAAACCCTCATTGAAGGTACTCGAGAACTTTACCACAAAAAGTAGACCCCCTCCTGTCTCATTGCACTAAATTAATAAATTTTTTAATGACACCATCATGTGAATATAAGCTTAATCAATCATCATGGTTGGACTTGCCGAGGTGGCACTACGTTTGCTAAGTACCTATTTCTTTAGTTTTTTTTTAATGCTTTCCAAACATTGTCCCAGCATATCTTTAACAATAATAGAGGAAAAATTAAAATGTAAAGAAAGTATTAAGTTAATTGGAAGGCTCAAAATAAACCTTAACCAAGTCCATAAAAAGCTTCTTTGTGCCTGCAACAGATTTAAAAATTAATAATGACGTTGCCCTCCCAACACTTTTAAAATTAAGAAAAAAATAAATCTGAAACTACAGTTTAATTAATTGCATTCAAGTTTTGTACAGTTAGAGCATGCTATTAAATTTGGCAAATAATGAGATACTGGTCCTTAGGAATAGGCAATTTTTCAGTGTGTTCTTTTAATAAAGCAGAAAGTATGTTTCATTCATTCATATTTTTTACTTTTGATTGTTTTATATTCCTTTAGTTGTATTGGGATTGCTTATTACTCCTTTCATTATAACTGACTCTTGTCCTTAAATCTGTATTTGATTATTATAATTAACATATGGACTCCATTTTTTTTCCTTTGAAAGTCCATAATGAAAACCTTTTACTAGTATACTATTCAAAAACCTGAACTATGTTAGAAAATTCAACAGGAATTAGAAAAATAAATTTTTTTGGGCAGCCAGAATGGTAGTATTCAATTTCACTTTTTCTTCCCCGTCGAGTAAATAATTCTTACAGCTACATCAAAAGAGCACTCCATACTTTGTTTAACAGAGTGCAATTAAACACACTTAAAATTACACTTAAACACACTAATGATACTGAAACTTAATGTGGTATCTCATTTATTTAAGATTTGACACAACAGAAAACAATATTTACAAATTTTAAACACACAAGTCTGTAGAAAGTTTTTTTCATCTAGTGTTATGACAAAACCAGAAAAAGTGGCAAAAAGTCCATTGTGCGGAAAAGTTTTTAGCATACTTTTAACCGTTTGAACTGTACAATAAAAAATAGTTAAAAATATTACAATGATTTGTTAGCGCATGTTCATTGACCTCGACCGACTTCAAATAGGTTGATTTTTTTAAGGAAATTAAAATTTTTATGTAACTCATTATGATGAACTTTTTTTCCAATTCTTCTTTCGGCCTTTGGACCCAGGTTATCCCACAAAGCACCTGAAACAGAAGTTGGAAATCACAAACACAAACTTATAAACAGTATTTAGAAATTGTAAAAATCAGCCAATATAACAGCAAAATCACTTTTTATTTATAAATGTTGAAATACACTTTGCTGGATTTTTTTTTTCATATACAATTTTACTTTTTTACACTAAATAGATTCTAGTAGAATGTTCCAGAAATGTAGTTGTGTGATTGGCAACATTAAAGGGCTCTTCACTCCAGATTCTTTCTTTTACTTCTTTCTCTTCCCATAAGCCAGTTGTTTAAGGTCACTTCTTCATTCACACATTGAAGTGTGGTGGTAATTGAGAAAAAAACTAAGTGGTTATCTGTGCTACCAGCAAAACAGTTTAACAATACAGTAAGACTACCTAAATTAGTTCTTTTTAAAGGCAAGAGGATAAAACCCCCACACAACAGGTTTGAGTATCAAGAGCTAGGGTTGCTAATTACTTCTCCGAAGTAACTCCGGAAAACGCTAATGAATTTGGTAACTCCATGAAAATAAATAGCTCTTATACTTCTGAAACACATTCTTCAGTTGACGAGAATCTACATATGTTAACATAATAGAAAATGTAGTTGGGACTGTTACCAATTCCTCATTGGGCGAGTGGATTTTTATTGTAATAGAAGGATAACGGCAACCAATCAGACATTAGGGTGACTCAAAACAAAAAGTGAAGATTAATATTTTTTGTGGCATACCCTCTTATTTTTTTCCCTTTATGTCAAAACACGTTGTAAAAAAAATAGTTTCATGCATTTTGAACAATGGCAACCCGTACCAACTTAAGTCTAAAGTGTAAAACAGCTATTTGAGTATTAGGCTGAATCAATATTTTTTTTTTTTTGGAAATTCAAAATTTCAAGTTGATAAAAAGTTACCCCTATAGCCCTCCCAAAATGTACTGCAAAAAACATTTATACAAATTTTAAAATATTTAGGTATCCCACACAAGGTCTAAATTTTCTCATTTTCATCAAAAAATCTATTTTTTTCTTTAAATTTTTTTTGCAAAAAAAAAAGTAAAAATAAACTTTTCTAACATATTAAATTGAAATTATTTGCGACAAGGCAGGTAATTAAATGTTATACAAAAGCTTTTGACTCTCAATGCAATATGCAAGTCTCCCAAATAGTACCAGAAACAGTGTTGGCCAACTTAGCCCTCTTAGAGGCCTAGATGTAACCCTTTTAATCAGCTCATCAGTTCAGCCCCTAGCCCAAAATCTAGCCTCAATATGTCTCAAAAAGGCATATCACATAATCGGTTCAGCCCCCTTGCTGTTTGAAATTCACAAAATCTAGCCCTGGCCTCCTTTTTTAAACATGATTTTAGAGCCCCATTCATTTTAACGAGTTGGCAACACTGGCCAGAAATATGAATTTTTACAAGATTAACTCATGTTTTAATTTAATATGCTGTTGTTTTGTTATCTAATTGCATTATCATTAATAACAAATAAGTTAAATAAGAAAAAAAGATTATTTTTGTTCAGAAAGGGACGCTTATTGCTTACACTACTACTTTACCAACTGGAAAATGGTTTTCCTTAAACTCCCTCGATCAAGTAACTAACATAATTTTTGTTTTTGTGTATCCGTTTTGTTTAAAATTTTTTCCATTATCCAGAATTTTCAAATTTCAGTAAAGTTTTCTTTCTCAAAACCTTCCCTCATCTCGAAATTTTTTTCCGTCCCAGTGGGAAATTAGAGAGAGGAACCAGTTTTGAGGAAACCTGTACTAGTTAATATGTTTCCTTTGGGGAATTTTTAATAGAGGCTTTATCCTTTTAAGAATTTATGAAAAAAAATGCCAATGTGCGAACTCTGAAAGAATGAAGTGTGGGGCAAAGCATTTATGTAGAAAGTTAATACATAGTCACTGGCAGAAAAAAAGTGGTAATTGACATTCCAGATAAAAAAAATGCCCCCTTTTTGAACCACAAAAAACAGCCTGCCAACCAAAAAATTGTTTCCCAAAAAATTTTTTTCACTTTCCCCAAAAAAACCATTTTTGGGGAATTAATTGATAAAAGAAAAAGAGATTTTTTTGCTA
>JAXGGA010016640.1:0-26233 GCA_038373865.1 Uloborus plumipes | reverse complement strand
GTGTTTTATTTTGTGGAGAGCAAATTCATACATGCGTATCAATCAAAAAGTCCAAGAAAAAATATATTTCTTAAGGATGAAGGAATTGAAAAAACGGCTTAGACTGACGATTCGCGCCTTAATCCTACAAAACTTCAACTTGGGTCAAAAAACAGCATGTGACAGCACAAGTAGATGAACAACTGAATCGGAATGCATAAAAAAAACAAAGAATTGTGCCTGAGCTTTTTCGGACAGAGTGTCCCAAATAAGCCAGATTTTAATGTGAAAAGCAGCATATGTATCATCGTGACTAAAAAATGAATGGTACTTTCTTTGATAAAAATTATTAAAATTAGGATGGCCTAGATGGATTATAATTCTTTTCGCGGGACTTGAGAAATATCCAGTGATCATATGCTGTGCTGCTTTTACCAATAAAATCTGGCTTATTTGGGACACTCTGTCCGAAAAGGCTCAAGCACAATTCTTTGTTTTTTTTTATGCATTTCGATTCAGTTGTTCATCTACTTATGCTGTCACGTGCTGTTTTTGACTCAAGTTGAAGTTTTGTAGGATTAAGGGGCAAATCGTCAGCCTGAGCTGTTTTTTCAATTCCTTCATCCTTAAGAAATATAATTTTTCTTGACCTTTTTGATCGATACGCATGTCTGAATTTGCTCTCCACGAAGTAAAAAACAATGTACTACCATACTAGAGCCGATTTAAAAGACAAAAAATTAATAAAGTAGATTCATTTTCAAATTTCGGCTTCCAAACTTTCTCATCTTCTTTACACGAGAACTAAAGAGCTTTTGAGATTGTGATTATTTATTCAGCAATCTCTGCACTTTATAAATGAATAATACAGTCCCGCATTTCCTCCACCAATCACATTTCAAGGGATATTTGCATAAAATCTGACTATTGTCTAAACTTTTGCAACAATGTAAAAAAATATCTTTTGTAATATCCAAAATTTGATTCCAGTTATAGTTATGAGAACTCCAGACACGTATTTGGGACCATATTGTGTACGTGCAGTAGAAATTTGAAAGCATTTCGTTGAATAGTTTTCTTTTTATTCACATATTTGCATTTTGTCTAAACTTTTGCATCGCAGTGTACATAGGTTACATGTAAAATATTGCGGTAATTAATACAGTTGTGCCGTTACTATGAAGCTACATTTAGCAAATTTATGGCTGTAACATTAAAGCTTCAATTATTTTTCATGTTCTACTGTTTTGTTTCATTTTTTGTAACGAAATTACGCATCTAACTAAATTTTTATTTGGTATATTCAACTGCACTATAAATGGAAATGACTGCATTTAGTCTTTTTCTTTTCTTTTTCTATCTTCCATTCATCACCCCCCCCCCCTCAAATTAGTATGCAAATATAATCACTTCAGCTGAAATTTTGTTAAAATATTTAAATTTTTTTCACATCTTTATGCAAGAAAGTTATTTCTGCTTTTTTGAAGTGTCTTTCTTTCCTTTTTACATTGCAATACAATTTTCACTTTATCCCTTAAAGTATTTTATGCCTGAGTTTATTCAGTTTTTATGTATTATTTAACTTTTTGGGATGAAATTACATCTATAACAAAAATTTTATTTGATCCCTTTTTACTGTGCGATAAATGGCCACTTCTGTGCAGGCTCTTGTTTTTTTTCCCCTCCCAGTTTTATATACAAAGAAACCATAATATAATTGATTGAACTTTTGTTTTGAATATTTATAACTTTTTCACATCTTCATTCTTCATGCAAGAAAGGGATCTTTTATTCCTTGAATTATTTTTCCGTCCTTTGTACACCACTATTCACTTTTTACCTCATCCCTTAGATTATTTTATGTCCGATTTCATAAATTGGCTATGTCCTATGTGTTGAAATATTTTATATACTGCTTGCATTTTTTCCCCTTTGTGCTATTGTATTTTGATGAGTGATTTTTCTCCCTCTGTGCTTCATCTCCTTTCAAGTTAAAAGTGCTAGGAAAATGTATTCCCTTTCCCATCAAGCCTCTTGCCCGGACCCTGGAGCTCATCTGTCAGGTTGGTCAGATTTTATCTTATATTACCGAAATTCACTTCACTGTCTTGTCCAGTTCATTGTCTCCTTTGACTGCCAGGTGAACTATATTCCATGCAAAGGTAAATATTAGTGGCCACAAATAGAACAATTCAACAGTAATGAATAACATTGCAAAAACATATTGGACGTAATCTATTAATTTATTCATTTTGTTTTAAAAATCTTTTGTATCGATAATCAGAATGAGGTATGTTATTCTTTATGTTAATGATAATAAGCAACTTAAATGAAGATACGGCAAATTAAAAATGAAATGTTAGCACTCATTTAAAAAGTTACTAAAAGTTGAAATGAATTATAATGTTATAAAATAAATATTACAAATTATAATTAAATAATTAATTCCACTTTTATGTAAAACTTATTTCAAAACATACACTTTTTTAACCAAAATTTTGCTAAACTTATGAATATGCTAAACCTTCGTTCTTGCTACCCTATCAATTTTAAAGCAGTGAACTCCCTCCTGTTTATATCAACAAGTGCTATCTTGTCACTGACTATGCTCTATGTCAGGCTTGCACTTTAATCCACCCCTAATGATATACACTTATTGCTAATTAATTGATCATGCAGAGAGAAAATAACTTATGCATTACTTATATATTGTTGAATCCCTTTCTATACTGAAAATATTTTATTAACTAAAAGTGTAGTTCCATCTACGAAGATTTAGATTTATCTCCTGCCACTTGTGTTCTTGTGCTAGACTTTATTCCAATGTTTTTCCCTATATTCCACTGTTTTATAACTGCTTATAATTACAAATCAAATTCTGGTAAAACAATAAAATATGTTTAAGTAGTGGGAAACAAGGTCATGATTTCTGGTTGCGCTATTGTACAAATCATGAAATATCTTTTTTCTTTTAATAGTTGATGACTACCAGTTAAATGTCATTCAAAGTGACTTTTAGCCCCAATTTCTCCATTTTTTTACAACAGCAAAAATCATATTTCAGTAGTGTTATTACACTTAATATCACAAATCTTAAAAGAAAAAAAAAAAAAAACTCCTAAGGTCTTGTACAGTTATCAAAAATTGAAAAATAATAGTCATTAAATTGATTTTAAATGACTGATAAACTCGACTAAAAGTCATCTTGCCACTTATGGTAACTTTGTTCCATGTCAAAAATGGAGTATAAAATAAATTATTTTATTGAAAGTAGTGCCACTTCAAAGCGGGGAAATGAAACTTCAGAATGTTTAAAAACTCTAGCTTTATATTTCACAACATCAAACAACTTCCATCCTTTTTGGAATGGAATGTTATAATGTATTAGGAGCACTTTCAATGACTTCAAAAATAGCTTTCAAATGATTTCATAATGATTCAATGATTCAGTGAGCTGTGTGCTTGCTATGTTGCTTACTTTTTTTTCATAAAATGAAAAGTAGAAAAATTATTTCCTAACATTTTTAGCAGAAGAAGCACTAAGCCATCCATTCTTCTTTTTTTGAAACAATGACAAATTGTTCTATGTTTTCTTTTTGGACCTCAATTTCGTGTAGTCCCTCTTTCAAGTTAGCTGTCTACCAGCATCTCTGGTGCACCTGGCTTTGCTCCACCATGCACGATTGCATGGCATGATACTGGCACCACCTGTTGACCAATGCTGTAATCAGTGCTACATACGAATGTGTGTCCTTGCTGAGGCCTGAACCTTGGTCCATCCTAATGGTAACCGAGTACTTTATCCACTGAGCCAAAATGAGTTTAAGTCTTGGGGGCAAAGTTGGGTTATGTACTCTCAGACGTATGCCACACACGTATTGCAATTCATCAATGCAGAAAACATAATTTGATTTTGAGCTGTCAAAATTAAATTTTTTTTAATTAATTTTTTTAAAGTTATATATACTAAAAAAAAATTTGAATGGTGCAAAGTGAACCCGCGCAGTTCAAAGTGACTCTGAATGACTGTACTTCATAGTTTCCAGTAAATTCAGTTTTTAAAGTGCATTAGCTCATAAAACTTCTCTTTTGGTTCATTCAGATCTATGTCGGTCCCCTGGGCTACCCTGTATGGATTATTGACAGCCGGAGAAACGTGTATGCCCGAGAGAAAGTCAGCAGCAGCTTCCCCTTTGGGGAAAAGTGGACCCTGGTGCCAGAATTGCAGGCTCAAGAATTGTGTATCAGCAAGAGTGCAGTCTGGCTGCTCACGGAATCAGGGAAAATATTCCGTCGTTTCGGAGTCAGCGAAAAGAACCCGTGCGGGGATTATTGGAAGCAGATGCCTGGACTTATGGATCACTTAACAGGTGGAGGTTATTTTACACTCAATTTAAAGTGTAAACTATTGCTGTTTTTAATGTTACTTTGCTGCTTTGATGTTTTCTCTGATGAGCTTTTTGCGAAACATTTCTGCTTAAAAAGTAATTTTTTGTTTGGAGAAAGCATGATGATAAAGTCGGTGGCAGTGGCAGCTTCTATTATGCGCGTCTGACCACTAAATCCGCCCAGTTAAAACAAAAGATTTATAATTCAAAAGTTGGTTAAATACACTTACAGATAGAATTTTGTTAATTCCCAAGAAGAATCTACTATCGCTCCCTTTATTTTCTTTTAACCCTTAAGAACCGGGTGGTACACATGCTGTTCAGCAAGTCTTTTTTCCTTTGAGGACAGGGTTGAAATCTTCACTTCTACCCTTTGGAGCAGGGGATTTTTCAAAGATTTTATACCCCCTTACTGAGGGGATTACGGCTTTGCATTCGAACCGCGAAGTCATAAAACTTAAGTGCTTGCCGGTGCACCTTCCCGTTTTCAGAGGAAAAGGGACCTGCGGTTCAACAGCTGTACCGCCCGTCTCAAAAGGAAAACTTTTATACGAATAGCCCGGATCCAAAAGGTTAATGTACAAATATGTAACTGAAGTATTGTTGGTTATTGAAAGTTATTCATATTTACTCAATCGCTCATTAGAGCAAAAAAATGTTCTTGAATATCAGGTTATGGTTTTAAAAATCTATGATAAGAGGACAGAAGAAAATATCATCACAATAACGTTTTTTTTTTTTTTTCCTGTTCTTTTTAATCAGCGTTCTTTTGTTGAAAGATAGGTTGCCACAGTTGACTATTTTTGAAAACCTTTTGATATTTAGCTCCCTACTAAAAATTACCACCATTATCTCTAACGCATGTTGATGAAACTATCTTCATACATGGTAATTAAATTTGGCAGGATACATCAAGGTATTTAGAAGGCACTGTTTTAAATTTCATGCTTAAAAGTCACTAAGTCATTTTTTAAGACGTGCAAAGATAAAACAGACTAAGTGCTCTTAATGTGCCCTCAGTTGAAAAAAGCATGATAAATGATGTACCTTATCTCAAAACAGAAAAATGTTGCTGATTCAGTAGATAAATACAGTAGGAAAATAAATTAGTTAGCTAGTTAGTTAAAACTCCAAGAACTTGTAATTTACATCATATTTGCATATTTTATTTTCAAAAAATATTTTTGAATCTCCATTTAAATAACCTTTCATTTGTCGTTGGTTAGTAACACAATAAGGAGTCATTTGTGGATCAAAACAGTCCCCAGAATCCGTAGTTTCAATACATATTACCAATCCTAATATGTTTTTTTGGATCGTATATAAGGACTTATTACCAAACCCAGCCCCTCTCTCTCCGAGAAGGTGAATCCTGACTGCACTTATGGATGAATAAATGACAGCCAATGAGTAAAAAAAAGTCCTACAGTATGGTGATAAAATTATGTAGATTTTTGACACACTAGCCTGTGACTAGTCGAAAGACTCACTAGGAAGCCTGTGACTAAAATTTGTAGCAAAGCTCTCTCTACAGGGGCCGCAAACGTTTTGATCACTGACCCTTAAAAATTTTCAAATTTTCTTATTCACCCCCTTTAAAAAATGTTAAACATTTAAAGGAAACATTTTGTGTCCTAAGTGATTTGTATTATTTTGAAAAAATAAATTTTTTCATAACTCACGAAGAAGTAAGTGCTTCTTGATGCTTGTGAGCTTTGCAATACTTTCAGAATGAGTTGTGATCTCTGCATTCAATTTATTTCTCAGCTTTATTAAAACACAAATTCCACAGCTGGAGCTGGACTCCACTATATGAAAGCTTGGGCATGTAATCAGAAAGGAAAATACCACATTACAAAGTCTTGGAGATATTTGCGTAATATTTATTTTCCTCCAAAATTTAGTCATTGCTCAGTTATTTTAATGTTAATGCAATTGTACTGTCAGGGTCCGTGCTGAGCACTCGCCACCTCTCCAAATTGGATAAAATAAAAAATTCAGCGAAAAAGATTCTGAGTTGGCTAAAGTATTGATGAACGGAAAATTTTAAAAAATTTCCGCTGGGGTGAAATATATATGTATTATATTACGAAACCAAATAATTAAAATTCTTTGACTAAAACTTTCGAAATTTAGCTAATTTACTAAGTAATAACTTAAAATTCTTAGCACAGTGAAACTGTGAAACTCAAAAACTAAAAACATGTTTCAACCAAAAGTCATATGCATTGTGATGTTATGCAATTTATTGTGATGTTATGCGACTTCTAATCGACTCGCCAGATCTGATAAATCTCTAATTATATTATATTGGACGCTTTATTGATCCGTGCTCTATTATACATGTTTAAAAGTGTTTATCTGATTTTTTTTTAATTACAGTGACCGAGAGTGACGACCTTTGGGGGTTGAAAGATGGTTCCATATTCCGCCATTCCTCTTTCGTTATGAATTATTCCCAAAAAGCTCCCGAACGGGCTCCCGTACGAAGCATCAGCGAGGATGATTGGGAAGACATCACCGCCGACGAATATGGCGATGATACGTAGTTCAAGAACAATTGGCTTTTTTTACTTCCTGCTCAAAATAAATTCCTGTCATTTAGTACAACACTGCAATGCTAAGCCCAAAAGTCCTATCTGCGTACAATGTCAAAATGAGAAATTGCCACCCAAGTTTTGCGCCTCCATGTATTTGATTCAGATGAAACTTTTTCAAATATTTTTTCAAAATATTTCTCATGGACAAATGATCATAAAACATTATATTCATGTGAAATATGTGACTAGGAACCCCCTAGTGGTGGTTTCTCAATTTTGACAAACAGTACTAGTACGACTTTTGCGCTTAGCATGGCAGAACAGTGATAGTGTATAGTTGTGAATGTAAATTTGATGCAGTGAATCCTTTGACTAGCAAGGTTTCAAGCTTACAGCTATTAGTCTAAGAGTTAGCAACGTTTTCGAGTGACAAGTTTAAGACATCTGGCTCTTTAATATATCTTTCCCAAATCCCTTCTAAGCAGCATGCGGGGAGTCTGGCGGCCGAGAGCGGTTGGGTTTTTTAGTGGGCAACACAATTGAATCGGTGAGTGCAAAAACAACATTAGTCACAAAAATTCGAAAATTCGTTTTTTGTGGAAACAAGCTGTGGGAGGCAAGATGCGTGTTGAGGTCAGAAATCATGTCTGTCAGGTTACTAATTCGAAAGATACGATGCCTGTTATTTGCACGTTGACCGTAGAAACAGTGCTTGAATTAAGATGTTTTTTTCTCTCTCCTAAACAATTTGAAGTTCTTGACTGATGTTGTTTATGCACTCACCGATTCAGTTGTGCCAGTAAAAATTAGTGGTTTTTAAACCATTTTGGAACAATTAGAAGCCTAAACCTGTGGCAAGTATGTCATGTAATCTATCAATAAATCTATTTCTTGCCTTCAAAATGATTTTTGAATTTTTGTTCTACTACAATTAGAAAAGAAGTGACAGTCATTTGCATGTAAAAACTATTGTTTTTTCCTCGCACTTTTTAAATTTTTTAACAGCTCTGTACAATATTGTCAATTTTTGAAGTAGAAATCTAAAAATGGGCAGGACTGCTTATCTTGGCCTATGCGTCCTTCACACCAAATTTTGTGAACATCCAAAATAGTCAGGTCAAAAACTTCTGCTTTCATGATTGATTTGACGTGGAAATGCCCTAAAATGACTTCAAAATTTGGCTTAAAACTTTTACCAGCAAAAATGCTATTCGCAGTAATAAAACCCAACCACCAGCTGCCAGACACCCTGCATGCTGCTGAGAAGGGATTAGGGAAAGATATATTGAAGAGCCTGACGTCTTAAAATGGTTGATTTTTTGACATTGCTAACTTTGACTATATTTTAAGATAAAAATACAATTGTGACAATCAGCAATAGTATCAGCTAGAGCTGCTATATAAACAGGCAAATGCATCAGCTTAAGCTTGACTGCTTTGGATCCAATTTTTAATTGTTGCAGAGCCAGGGTTACCAGATCAGAGTTTCGGGACATTGCTAAGTTTTGCTAAATTCATGTGCCACTAATAATTACTCACAATAGAAAATTACCAGAACACGATAACTTACCAGAAAAGACAACCACTCAAGCATGTGATGGATCCAAAGTGGTCAAACCTAAGCGCATCTATTTAGTGGCCATAGATTCAGTTGTAATTAAACTAGAGTTAACAGGTAGTTTCATTGCAGTGTAGCTTTGGAAAGTATACAAAATTCAACGATATGCCTCTGCTCATAAATTCATCAAAAGAAAATTTATTACCACATTTGAATCATTCAGAACAAAACGGAAATTGGGCCATATCACCAAAAAACTTATAAAGAAAGAAATTTCGCAAAATGATAAAATGGCATGGGGGGGGGGGGTAGTTTGATTTTGTTTAACAAAAATTACTTTGAAGGAATAGTTTCAATTTAATAGTTTTGTGGCATCTGATAATGCTTGAAACGGTCAGCACTAATAGCTGCATATGTGAGCACTATGTGACAATATCAAATTGAGAAATTGAATTTTTCCTTTCTTCTTTTTTTGGTGATAATCAGTTCTGCACTCAAAATCTACCTATCAAAAATGATTAATTCCCATTCAGCTTGATGTGACATAAACAAATATGTTTAAAATGTTTACTTAGTTCTCATTTCCTTGAGAAACAGGAATATGCCATCAACTTATGTCAAACCAAGAACTAACAAAAAAAAAAAAAAAAAAACTTCCAACTTGTTACACTGGTGCCATACGTTTGTTCCTTACTCTAAGTGGAGTTGGAAATTTTTGTTCTTAATAAAAACATATTTTTTTAGATTAGTGTAATCTAACTATAAATTGTTTAAGAGCTTTTAGGGGTTAAATGGTTTCAATGAGTATTATTAAGTGTTGGCTAGTGAATTGATTATAAAAATTATGTGTTACACTTCCATTTTAATGTGTTTTGTATAATTGCTTTTACCAGGGAAAATCATTTGCAGTCTTTGCTTTGCTCTCTCTCTCTCTCTTTATTTTTTAATATTTAAATGCTGTTAAATTTATGGTGAGAATAGTCTTAACTGCATCTCCGTTTTCAATCCCACATTTCATCAGAATTATCCAAAAAATATCAATTAGTGAAATTCTACTGTGTAATATTTTAAGTAATAGAAATTGGGCCATGCTAAGCACAAAAAGGATGTCTGCAACTCAGTTCAAAATGAAAAACTGCCGATTAAAGTGCTACCTCTTTTCGTATTTGGTCTAGATTTCATCTCTTCAAAAATATTTTTCCAACATTTTCCATCTACAAATGACAGTGAAACATAGTATTTTGGTAAAATGTACTACAAAGAACCACTTTGTGACAATAACTTAATTTTGATGAAAGACGTTGGAGGTTTGTGCTTATCACAGCAAAATAGATTTAGTACTTTTTTAATTTTGAGACCTAAAATCCTATTTTTGTTTCCTTTGTGTCAAATCTGTACTTCAGGGACAGACTAGTGCAAGTCCAAAAATGTCATTTCTCAGGGTATTACTGCATTGTATGTAGAATCCTATTCCATCTCGAGCCATATCAAAGTAATTCTGCTCAAAAAGTTCTTTCATAATTATTTCCTAGCGTTAAAAGAACGTGAGTCCCAAGCAATCAAATAAATGAGTAAAATGAGGTAACTTCTATGAAAGTCAGGGTTTGAAAGTATCATGATATGTTCTTAAATATCGAAATTACCCGATATTTTGATAGATATCCGATATTTTCAATTAGCACAAAATAAAGCCTTTAAATAGTAAATGCATCCTCGAGTACCTGCTGTTTATTTTTTCACATCATTATTATGATATATAGACGTCACATTAATGTTTAATATTTAACTGGGCAGTTTTTATCTGCATTAAAATTGTTACATTTCAAATAAAATTTTAAAAGTATCAAATAAAAAAGGAATATTATACTACATTATATTATATTAGTGGTCTATTAATATATCACATAACTATTGTACCACTTTGTGGTTATCTCAATAATAAATGTACACTACTAAAATATGATTCATATAAGTTTTGTGTGGTTCGAAAAATAATATCGAAAATGTCAAAGTATTATGATATTTTTTTAATAAATATCAAATATATATATCGTGATTTTTTCATGATATATATTGCTTGAGAAATGTCGGCCAACCCTAATTAAAGTACAAATAAAAACATCTAAAGTGAGCTCAAGATCTCAGCTGTTTGAAGGCTATAAAATACAAGCCTTTTCATCAGTGCATAAAAAAGAGAAGGATGTACAGTACCAATCAGCGATGAAGTAAACCAGAAATGAAATTCCTACTCGTCTTACGTTTCTCCTTCATTTGACTGTTGGTTTGAACTGTGAATCATTCTTCTTTTTAATGCACTGATGAAGAGACTTGTATTTTATAGTCTCAAAACAGCTGTGATTTTGAACTCATTTCAATATTTTTATTTGTACATTTTTCACATTGTCTAAATTGACTCATTTCATTGTACAAAGTTTCTGACTGCTTTTTTACAAATCAAGTAAACTTTTTTTAGCCCTCCTGCAAAGTAGTGATGGTGTGACTTAAGTCAGTCTGACTTCGAGGTACAGAAATTTTTATATTTCACTTGTGTAAGCTAGACTGTTGTTCAAAGGGCTTACGATTTTATGCTGCCAACAAACCGGTGATTGTGAAATCAAAAAATGTTCACATGATTTTTGTAATTGTGTAATGTAAATAAAAATTATTTTCATATCAGTAGTACTTTAGACTTTTATGTCTGTTGAAATAATTTCAAAAATTGTACGATGCTGACAAAACTGCCATGTAAAAATGATACTTTTCTCGTTTAAAGTACATCACCTGGCACCATTTTTGCCGACTTGAATTCCTCTATCGCTATTGCGAACTAAAATTTTTATAGAGATATTCAACAATTGCCATTCCTAAATTCTTGCAATAGCAGATCAAGAAATATTTCAAGGGGAGGGGCAAGGCCGTAGCCAGGATTTTTTTTCGGGGGGGGGGGGGGGTTTGAAGTGAAGAAAGTTTGTTTGAGAAAAAATAATAAACAAGAGGTTACAATGCCTTATGACGCAATGGGAGCATAGGAGTTGTGGTAGGTACACGGGAACCCTGGAGTGTGTGAAATATGTGAAGTCCTAAACCTCTCTTCGGTTGGGGTCAAACATAGTCTAAAAAAGTGCCCTTTTTGAACTTTAATGTTGAAAATTTACCAGTGGTGAGTACTTGAGGGGAGGGGTGATTGTCAGCATTGAACCTCCCTTGAATCCGTCCCTGAATTCTAGGGTTGGCATATACTTGTAGATATTACCCAATCGCTTTAAGCAATTATTCTCTTCTCACTGAGGTAGAAAGTAAACATGTGACGTATCTTTAATGGAAAAGTACCATAAAAATAAATTAATGAGCCCACAAAAACAGTTAGGAAAATGTGGGGCAGAGTGAAAGAGTGAAGATTTGACATTTTTCAAAAAGAACAAAATTTGAAATTTTTGTGAAAGTTGCAGTGCATAAGGAGAGAACAATGTATTTTATAATAAAACTTGTGTTAAAATGTTTTTTTTTTTTATTTTTGGCGATATATTTGTATTTTTAAACAAGAGTAAAAAAGTATCACCTACCCCATAAAAAGCAAAATGATAAAATACCTATTTCTTATTAAAACATTTTCTATTCCATTCTTTTTTTAATTTTTTTTATGATAAACTAATGGGTGGAAAAGTAATTGGTTAACAATGGTGGATTTACTGGTTTAGAGACCTGTTGCAAATCATTTTTAGAGGCTTAGTTTGAGATAAAGTATACAACTTATAACATTTTTCATGAGTTTTTTTTTTTTTTTTTTGTATCCCTTCAGGGCCCCTATGTTATAGGGTTCCCTTGCATTATGGAAAATCTGCCCCTGTTGGTTGGGAAGTAAATAAGTTATTAGTAAATCAATTAATCATTGGTAAATGAATGTTTTACTGTGCTATTCCTATTTTATTTATTAATTCACTAGTTTGGTTGTTTATTTTCAGTTGGCATTTTTTTTTTTTATTAGGGGGACCAGAAAGTAATGTCATTTTTTTTAAACAAATCAATTGTTAAAAGTTTTCATTCAGATGAACGTTATTATCAACATTATCAAGGGCCTTTTGCCATGTAGTGATAAGTTTTAAATCCCGGATAGAAGAAGAAGAAAAGATTTTTGGAGCAAAATATTTCGAAATAGCATCTTGGATACAAACCGAATTTTCAAGTTTTTTTCTTTTCATTTTTTGATCCCACGAAAAGGAAATCAAATGATGCCATGTCAGGTGAGTTTTATGGGTCAGGTGAGCATGTAGGCTTGTATCTGAGATGCTATTCAAATTATTTTGCTCCAAAAATCAACTTTTAATGATTGATTTGCTTGCAAAAAACAGTACTTTCCAGTCCCCCTAATATGTCATGAAAAGTTCTGACATAATATAGAAATTCAAGAAACTTAAAAACCCTCAGGAATTGCTGTGGTCCTCGGCAAATTGGTCGGTTCTGTAGTTATAATGTGTTCCTGATTTTTTGTTTACAGTTTTATATTTCACATTGATGTATTATGTAATTTTATTGAATAGTCAACACTTCAAACAATTTTAATGTATAATTTTATTTTTGATTTATTATGTCTATTTCATTTACACTCCATAAAATAGCAGTTCATCATGAAATCAAGTTACAAATTTATTTATTTGTACATTCATGTAAAATTACGAATTTTAAAAAATACTTTTCTTTCATCCTAGTAACAATTTTTTCGCAGTTGTGCTTCTTAGAAGCTACATGATTTTAGTAGTAAATTTACATGTAAAATGTGACAGATGAAATTAAATGAGTAGTTTTCACTCATTTGACAAACAACAACCAAAATCTGCAAATAGGTAATGAGTGAAGACCTTAGCCAATCAAGTTACTGCTTTTGTCGAAGATATAGTAAATTCGAAGTTGATTGGTCAAGGTGTTAGATGGAAATTGGATAGTGGTTGTGGTGTGTTAAATAAGTTTAACGACTTTTTCAACGCCTTCTCTTGGCTTTCTTTACTAAGCACATCGGTGAAAAATGTGAAGAAAGAAATGCTGGTCGTTTGGATTGTAATCAAAGAATAAACGCAATTTTAAAAATTAAGAAATGATAAAAGAAATCAAATTTTAAGAAATTTTAACTTATCATTTTTAAAGGATTATGCATACATACTGATTGCTTCATTTTACTTAACATTCAGAAGAAATGTGTAGGCATTTACAATTTTCTCACAAAATATTTCTTCTGCCAATGTAATCATAAAGAAACCCTTCAAAATTCTCTTGACAAACCCTGTAATCAATACTTACTTAAATACTTGTGATCGATGAATATTTATATCTAAGGTTTTTTTTTTTTTTTTTTGCTTTCTTCTCACGTTTTACCAAGTTATAGAAGTTTTAATAATTTTAATTATTTCAATGAAAAAGGGTGATTTAAGTAACAGTTTAATCGAAACCCTCCTTCTATTATACGAAATAATTTCTTATCTTATACTTTTTTCTTCTTATTGTCATATTTCTATTTCGTAAGAAAACAAAGAAATTTTTTAAGACCTTGAAGCCAATTTGAAATTTTTGTGTTAAAGTTGTGTCTTAAAATACAAATATAAATACAAATGCGACGACCATCAGCAGGCTCTGGGCCCAACTGGGCTGGTCCTAGTCAAATTAAAGACCCCAATGAAGATCAATGGCCCTCTTAAAGCTATCTACTCCATTGCTCCTTACGGCCTCTTCCGGTAAACTGTTCCAAGTTCCGACTACCCTGCTAAAGTAGTAATTTTTTCGAATTTCCAGGTTAGCCTGGGGTTTAAACAGCTTAAAACAATGACCCCTTGTCCTGCTTTCCATGCAAAAATCCAACCCTGCAACATCATTCATTTTAATAAATTTAAATAACTGAATCATGTCCCCTCTGGTTCTCCTTTGCTCAAGACTATACATATTAAGCATTTTAAATGTCTTTCGTTAAATTTGTGCATGTTTTTGGGTAATTTTAGAGAGATAGAATGTTCAAAAAATGTTAAATTTTCGTTCAAGAAGTTATATCTTGTGTTCTCGTTATATTTTGTGTGCAGCGAACAATATTATTTCCATTTAGAGCTTTAGCGGAGAGGGGAGGGTATGAGTTACACCTCTATGGAATTGCTTTGATGTTAACTGGCATGAGAAGAAGTTTAACTGGCAAAGAAGTTATCAGAAGAAATAGTCTGATACCGAATAATAAATTAAAAGAACAAAAATCGGTCTTCGTTAAAAACTACAGATGTGGTTTAACTACAGAAAATAACCAGTACCATAATTGAGGCATTTTTGACCTATTAAGTTTAACATATAGGTTCGCATCAGAAGAAAAAGTTAGAGGATGACAGAAACAAAAAATTTTGTTGTTGTAATTTTGCTTCAGAAGCCTAGTTGCTCTTCGCGCTTCCATACCACAGAACCGAGTTCGATTCTCGGTTTGAGCACGGTCGACTCAGCCTTTCATCCCCTTAGTTAGGTTCAGTGGCGTATATATGTTTGAATTTTGGAGGGGGCCGATGTAACCTAGCATAGCCAAACTTATTTCAAACTTTCGTTAGGGTAAGGGTGGTGGTTCGGGAACCCTCTACTGGAAATGTTTTAAAATTGATATCCTGAAAACTCATTTTAGGGCTATCTTTAATGACGTTAGGAAAAAAGTATGACAAATTTTGTGAAATAGAAGTTTTAAATTCAAAATTGTATGCTATAATTCATTGAAAGAAAACGAAGTGGTAGGGTGCTCTCTCTCAGAAAATTTTCGAAATTTAAAAAAGGGGCTTGAGGGCTCTTCTGGAAATTTTTCGGTGTTGAGTCTCAAAACTGCAATGTTAAATTATCGTTATTGATTTTTAGCGAAAGGGGGAGACCTTTCCTTTTTGAAAACATTTTAAAGTTATTTCGGGACAATTTTCCTTAATTTTGGGAGGGGCCCGGGCCCCCATGGCCCCACTCCTGATATCCCCTTGGTTAAGTCGATAAAAGGAGTACCCGGAACACCCAGGGTTTACCCTGGGGGTTCTGCTTTCGGATGATCACCTAACCAGAACATCTGCCTTGCACCTCAGAGCCTGCAGTCTCGTAAACTGAAATGGTCACAGTAAGAGCCTTGGGCCCTCATGGGTTGTTACGCCACTAAGTTAAATTTAATTTCTGCTTAAAATCTCACGAAAATATTTACAATTCTTGCACTATCGTATAACAATGGAAACCTTTGTCATCGAGCGTCTAAAAGCAATGAAAATATACTCACGTTTTCTTATGGTTTGAAATTTAAGCATGCAGCATAGTGTATTGTACAATGGATTTTGTTGGTCCCATTTGTATTGTGTTTGTGTACAAATAGAAATTCTCAGCGATAAAGTAGAATGTCTGAAAGCATTACAGCAGTAGTCAAAAATAGTAGTCAGAAAGTTTCCCATTGATTCTTTTATGAAAATGAATTTAGATTAAGATAGTTGACAAGTCTTCTTCTTATCCACTTCCCCCCCCCCCTCTGTACAAATTTTAAAAGTGCTGACGATAACTTTGCTTCATCACCGATGTTTTTTTTTTACAAATGCAGAAATGTACTTCTAACTGATTTGGAATTCAATATTTTGTGAGTCAATGAGACCATTCGTAGCTGATGAATTCATGAAATATTAGGGTGACAAATGAAACTGTTGAGCACATGAATCCTGTTAATAACCACTAAGCTATAACTTTAATTGGAGCAATGACTTCAGTGAACCTTACTGAAGCCGATTAGATGTAGTCGAGATTGACTTAACCCGCAGTGTGGTAACAGTGCATTTAATTTTTTGACAGCGAGTATTTATATTTAATATTCAGTGCTTTTTGTAATGGCATAAAGCTTTAAAAAATGTATTTAAAGTTTTAAAAACCGGAGTGATTTCATATCACACTATACGAGATATAAATATTAAATCTTAAAAATGAAATAAAAAATAAAAAAACGCTTACAAATTCCTAATCCAAAATATTTTATGAGTTTATTGTATTGTTCAGTCTCTGAAAGGGGGGGGGATAAAGTTTGTGCCCAAAGCCCTTAAAAGTCCAACTTTGGTCCTTGTTCACATACCTGCAACCGCGCCAATGTAGTCCTTTCCGCCCTGGTTTCTGTTTGGGGGACATAAATAACAGAGATCATTCGATTTTTATTTCTTAATGATACCATAATATCGTTATCCCCCCCCCCCTTTAGGGAGCTTATGGGCTTTAGAAGTAAACTTTTCTAGCATCATTTACATTTTTCCAAATTCAAAGTTCGAAGAGCGAATGCTGAAAATGTCCTCCAAACTACAAACAATCCTTTAGAAAAGAAAAAAGATGTACGTTTATCAAATCAATCGAAGGCGATGTGGGAAGTAGGGCAGCTTCGATCTATCGAATCTTCGGTCTTTCCGTTGAAGAGAGTATATATTTCCTAGCTTCTTTAGATCGTTATTTCGTTACTATGTAACAAAATAGAAAATATGCGTAGTCGTAGTATGATGCCGAATAATAAATTTAAAGAACGAAATTCGGTCTTCTGTTAGGAACTACAGATTTGTTTAACTACGGAAAATAACTATTACCATTATCAGTGGCGCACCACGGGGGGAGCTAAGGGGCTTAAGCCCCTCCCAGAAGCATGCCCCCTTGATAAAATCAAACTGATTAAAATTGCGTCTTTTGAAAATTTGCTGAGAGATAGCTCCCATCTCTCTCCTTAATTTCAATAAAACAACTTTGGTTTTATTCTCTAAGACTTCAAAATTGAAAAGCTTCTGAAGGAGGGCCACTTAGCCCCTCCCAGGAAGCAATTCTGGATGCGCCACTGACCATAATTGAGGCATCTTTGATATACTAAGTTTAACATGTAGGTTCGCATCAGAATATAACCAATATCAAACAATCATTATCTAGTTTATGTTATATGCTAGAGAAATAAATATAGCTAACGCCTGCATTTTAAAAATTAAAATAAAATCCCACCATGCCTTTCCATTCTTGTTTGGAATGTACAGTCTTTATTCCTTTTTCAGAAGTCTCCAAAATCACCGCCTCCAAAATCGCCACCTCCGAAATCTCCTCCGTCGTAGTCCCCTCCCCCGTAATCCCCCGCATCATAAATCCCGCCCCCTAAGTCATCATCAATTTCCACCATGTCCCCCATGATGACATTTCCAGCGATCTCGGGTCCCTCCTGCTCGATCGCGACATTGTTTGTCATGTCCAGATTATTGTTGACGATCGACGTGTCGTTGTCGTAGTAGTTGTTGATGGTGATGTCCGTGTCGTTGTGAGAGGGGCCGTGATATCCGCCGCCCCACCCACCTCCACCGCCCCATCCTCCGTAGTGGTGGTGGTGACCGCCACCCCACATCGTGCCGATGGCTCCTCCCATGAGCATTCCCATGGCGAAATCTCCACCACCGCCACCACCTCCGTATCCTGGTCGATCTCCTTGTACCACCACCGTGGTACCCCCTCCACTAGCATTAGTGGGATACACTGGTTGAGGATGAACTGCGTTGTGTCCTATGTATGGTGGGGGACGGTACGTTGGTTGGCTAGGATACCGGACCGGCATTCCTGTAAATAGAAGAAGCACCGTTTCACAAATGAATTTACTATTAAAATAATTCTTTGTGCAAGCAAATGCTGAACAGCTTGTTACAGCATCCAGTAACTTCAGCTTTGCTCTTGATTTGAGCTCATCAATCTGGGATAGAACAGAACAGAATGCGAAGAAAAAAGTCTTGAAACACAAGATGAGAGGAGCATATCTTCATACTAGTAGCAAAAAATCTTACTACTAATTATATATGCGAAAGTTTGGATGGATGTATGGATGTATGGATGTTTGTTCCTCTTTCACGCAAAAACTACTGAATGGATTTTGATGAAATTTTTACCATAATGTAGCTTATACACCAGAATAACACATAGGCTATAATTTATAACGATATTCAAAAACGTTCGATCGGTACCGCCTTTTTCATTCCAATTTAAGGTACATATTTCTCATAAACCAAAAGGCATTGACCAAACTAATTTAGTATTTAGTGTATCATCTCAACTCCCTGTCGAAAGCTAAAATTGCGGGCATCATTTCTTCTTTCCGTATTTAATGTTCAAGGCTTTTCTCAAGTCAAATCATGAAGTTTTTTTTTCCAGCTTCATGGAGAATATCCAGGCTTTTACCATGATTTGTATTTAAAACGTTTTGTAGTCTTAGGGCCGAATTCAAGTGAAACACCATTGCAGTCGCTTCGAGGCGATCGCATATTGCAACCGCTACTGTAAGTCGAATTCAAGTGAATTCGTTTCACTTGAATCCAAATTTTGGAATTTGCGATTGCATTGGTGAGTTGCGATCGTCCGTGTTTCACTTGAATTCCTGCCTTAGTTGCGTAAGTAGAATATTTATCCTTAAGCAATGTGTTTCTTAATGTGCATTGCTGAGTGAAAATATTATTTCTTTAAAATAAATTGTATTCCTTTATTAGTAAATTGTTCACTGTATCAATTATTTTCACAAGTTTCGTAAATTTGTCGACCCTCTTTAATCGGGTAACGGATAAACGAATAAAATATCCTGGAACTGGATATTTCCCATGCCATAGTCGCAATTTACTAAAGATTCCGCTTTATCGAATTCTCCGCTTAATCAAATAATATTTCTTGAAACCGACAGTATTCGTTTGAGCGGGGCCGACAGTATGTATTTTAGAGTATCGGTAATGTAATCGCTTGAAGAGATTGGCAACTAATAAATGGATTGGGTTCATTATTTTCTAATTTAATGGAACTTTAAATACAACTTTACGGTATTTTTAAAAATTTGTTTGTGCTGACTGGGCGGGTACTTACAATTGGTCACTTAGAATCCAATCGAACAGGTATCTTGCCGAATTTGTTGCAAGAATATTATAATAACTATATATGGGTATTTTTTTCAACTAACGCCAGTTTTGGCGCCAAAGACTATGTAATAATACTTTATTTCTTACACGATATAACTAAAATAAAATGATTGTTGTCTGATATTTGTAGACTGCGCCAAAATCCTTATCATCGAGATAATACTCCCACAGTTGAAGAAAAGTTCAGTTTTTTTTTTTATTATTATTTTTATTTTGGCCGATTCCGTACGTTGTCATTAAAAAACTTTTAAAACTTACGTCAAAGCGTAAAGTAATCCGCATACGAAATTAATCAAACCCCAAAACTAAAATTACCATTAATTTGTGTTTTTTTCACAAATAATTGTCAAATGCTCCCTACTAATTTCGAAATCACTTCGGACAAAAACTTTTAGCGTCATTTCATGGTCAGCAATATTTTCTCAGCATTAAATGACAATTTTTCTTTGACAAAAATTACTGACTTAATAATACTTAAGCATATTTTCAAAAAGTAGGGAGGGGAGCAAAATTATCCTAGGTATCCCAAAACAATTACCGCAAATTTAGCGACATTTTAAATCGTCAAAGCGGTACGTTTTGAGTTCTTTTAGTTTAGAAATAAAAAGGCGATTATAAATTGTTTCTCAATATTTTTACTGGCCCAGGCAACGCCGGGTATTTTTGCTAGTATTTCATAACGACGTCTTCAATTCGAAAACAGAAGATAAGACCTTTGGTACAAAGCGATAAGCAGCTGCTCCCATAGCCGGAGCTAAGGCAGAATTGCTAGCAAATACTGAGCAACTTGTTTTTCAGTAGTTGCTTTCAATTTTTTGTAAAATCTGGTCGAAACAGAGACTGTAATTTCTCTACAGATGTCTTTGGATGATGTAACTACTGAAGTTTGGGGTAGTTAGTTTTGCACAAATAAATGAATAATGTACTATTGACTGATTTATGTATTTTTCATCTAAAAGACCTACTTTTAAATCTTTGTTTTTTCTACTTTTAAAGTAATTTGTCAATTTATATGGATTTATTTTTGCATTCAGCTACAGTGCAATGTAAATCTCAACAAAGGCGTAGAAAATACTAATACTTATAAAATAACTACATAGAGAAGTTATGAATAACTTTAAATTATGTGTCGGATCTGTCTCTCTGAGAATCAACTGACTCAATTAATATCATGTCAAAAAGCAGTAGCTATTTACTAGACCCTAAAGAACTCTAAAACTTCCTTAAGGTAAATTAAATCCTCGAAAAAGTTTAGGCATTTTGCTCCTTCTGTGTTTTGTACTTATAAATGTCCAGAAAAACTACATCTTCAATGAAATCAACAAGGCTGAGCTTACCTCCTTGTTGAGGACCGTACGGAGGAGCTTGCATCGGCTGTGGTGTGTATTGTGGTGGCTGGGGTGGAAAATAAGGAGGTGCCTGAGCTGGTTGAGGCGGAGCTTGGAGCGGTTGAGGCGGGGCTTGTTGTGGATGAGGTGAAACTGGTGGCATGTTAGCTTGAGGTGGCATTTGCATCGGATCTATTTTCTGTGGTTCCTGCATACCTGGTGGAGGCGGAAGCTGAAAAAAGTAATGAAAGGTTCTTAGTGCACTTGAAACTAAAGTAAATATTTTTATGCAACTTTTATTCACTTATTGTGAGTGTTGTATTTTTTGCCTTTTTTATCAAAAATAACTTGAAGTGTTGCATATGAATTAAATTGTCTACTGAAAAAGCAATGTGATTTTGCTTGTTGCTTAAATGGAACTAATCAAAATTGTCACATTAGTTTCAAGAGCAGTAGCTTCTTTCATTAGAGCCAAGTGATGAATGGAAAATCTACTGCTTATACGCTGAAAAAAAGTTTAAATATTACCATAGAGACGTCTTAAAAACCATTCAGGTTTTATTATTTGTTAAGCCAGACATGGCTGAGAGATGTCATAAACTTGAAGTTTATTTTTCTTTTCAACAAATTTATTATTTCCATTGTCTCTCTCAGCATTACATCTATTTTTAAAAAGCTTGTCCTAATTGGTTTTGTAGTAGTTTCATTTATTTATTAATTTTTTTAAAGCGACGATAGATTTGTTCATTTTTCACTTTGCACTGACTAAGGGAGTGATTGCACTTGTAATCAGTTTATCAATTCTGATTAACATTATTTGCACTTATTCACGTTGCTTTTTTGTTCAACTTGGCCATAAAGTAACCTATTTATTGAAACTTAATTGTGCTACAGCCTTGAATTAAAAACTGTTGAAAATTAGTTTTCAATTATAGTCGAAAATATCGTTCATTTCAAATATGGTTTGAATCATTTTTGTTTTTGCCTTTTAGAATTATTTAATCTTTGCAATTTTCCTATAGACTAATTACAATAAGTTCCCACCAATTTAATATTTGAATATTAGTAAAGGAAATCCAAATGGTAATAATTTCACTACGTATGAAATAATTTAATTTTCGATTTTAAATTTACGCCGAATAAAGAGATAGAAAAAATATTTCTGTTTCAAATAAAGAGAAACAGGTGAGCCATTTAGTTTTGAAAGTGGGGCGAGTCTTTTTTTTTTTTTTTTGTATTGAAAGATAGTAAATGATTCTTGTTTCAGTAATCAGCTTTATTAATGAAGACCTAAATCTTCCATCCCACAACTATTGCAACTTTGAATGTTTGTGACTTCAAATTGTTTACATGTAAAAATATAATAGTAAATTATATTTATAACAAATTAAAATAATTAAATTATAATTTAAACTAGCTGTCGTGGCCGTCACGAAACTTTCTTCTATATCTATCTTATGAATTCCAGTTACAAAATAAAATACGTACTCGCCCGAATAATTGGAAACAGCTCCAATTTCCCAATTATCGTAATAACCCTGTAAATGCAGAATCAATGAGCGAAATTGGAAATCATTACACAAGCCTTGTTTAGATTAATTGCAAACATTTTATTTGTTAGTAAAAAGAAATTCGCAACAGTTAAAAATTTCAAATCACTGAAAGTTTTCAGCTGTTTTGATAATTAAATAGCGCGAAAGCGATTTTTTAATGAATTAATTTTTCGCATTGTTGACTAAGAGCAAAAATCACCCCACCCTCCCCCTGGGGCGATTGGCGCCAAAATTTAATCGATGCTTGCTTCCATATTGGGTTAGTGTTATTCCAAATTTCATTCAAATCGCAGCAATATTTCCCGAGATACAATAGGTGCAATGACAAAATAAGCACTTTTGATTGCTCCACCCCCTTTGAGATATTGACACACAAATTAAATCAGCACCTGTACTCAATAGGGTCTACCTATGGACCAATTTTCGTTTGATTCCGCCAGTTACTTCCTGAGATATAGCAATCACCCCCGTGCAGAACACGTGCGATTGCTCCACCCCCCTACAAGATATTGACACACAAATCAAATCAGCACCTGTACTCAGTAGGGTCTACCGATGGACCAATTTTCGTTTGGTTCCGCTGGTTACTTCCTGAGATACAGCAATCACCCACACTCAGAACACGTGCTATTGCTCCACCCCCCCTTGGAGGAATTCGCTAAACAAAGTCAGGTGCACCAGTTCACAAGGTGGTACATATGTGCAAAAATTTTTGTTCGATTTCATGCAGTAGTTTTAGCTCTAGCGCGGCAACAAAAACTGGTCACACACATACAGACTCTCACACACACAGACAGACATTTTCCAAAAATGGTCGAAATGGACTCAGCACACCTCAAAACGTGCAAATCCGTCAAAATTCGACATTCGAAAATTTTCACGAAACCAATACTTTCTTCTATATACAGTCGACGCTCGATATAACGACCGCCTCCGTCCTATAGAAAACGGTCTTTATAACGAGTAGTTGCTATAAGAGGTAGAACATAGAGTATATTGGGATACAGTTGGGGGTTTTCTCACCGGTCGTTATATTAGGATGGTCTTTATAACGTGTGGTCGTTATAACGAGCGTCGACTGTATTAGATATAGAAGAAAGTAAAAAACTAAAAAATACGCTTTTAGAGTTAATCAAACTAACATGCACTTACAATGCATCAAAATGAAACATAGTTTAGCCTTTAGTGTTAATAATAATATTAAATATCTTACTTTTATATTTGCAAAGATCGTGAATTTTATCTTTTATTCAGAGTTACACACTAACAACTGAAACACTTATTAACCGACTTCAACAAAGGAGGAGGTTATACAATTCGTCGGAGAAATTTTTTTTTTTTTGTATGTTATAAAATTACTCGAAGATGCCTGGACCGATTTCAAAAATTCTTTTTTTGTTAGAAAGGTCTTTCTTTCCGATTGGTCCCATCCTCTCGTGGTCCGGGTTCGATAACGGGAACCTGCAGAAATCTTTCGAAAAAGAAATTGGGATCACAGTAATCGTAATAATGACCATTTTGAACGCCAGGCTTCTCTGGATTGCTTAATGAAATTCATTTCTATGGTCTTTTTGAAAATTTTAAACCGAGTATCTTTCTATGTCCTGCTTTTTTCTCCTTAACTCCTACGAACTGAAAGTCGTACCAGGTACTAATTGATTCGTAATATTTCAGGTTTTATTAGTCTTAATTTACATAAGTTTTGATAAAGGAATTCTGAAGAAAGTGAGGAAAATCTCCAAATTTTTGCTCAAATTTAAAGCGATTTGTCCTAAATGATTAAATATGATATACACATTGTTACAAAACGTGATTGATATGAAACAGTGATAATAATGATAATGAAAATTTTGAATGGAGGCTTAACTGAAGCAAACATGAAACTCATTAGCGTGCCACGCACGTAATACGTCGTAAAATTTTATGAACCGCCAGCATCTAATGTTGTTTTGAAATATAAATTAGTTAGCCTTTGATTAAAATAGTACACAAACAAATACCAGAGAATAACAAGGATTACTTTTTAGTGTCAATCGTTTAAAAGTTTAAACGGGTTGATACTTTCTTTAATTTTTTCCCTTACATAGTTTATTTTATGAAGCATTTGCTTAAGCAAATTAGGTGAAGTTTTGTAATGGAAACATTACCTTATTTCATATGTACATTTACACTAAAAAGAATAAAATAAAATATTTTTGGAAAAAAAAATTGAACCGACTTCGGAACTTCACTCGGCAAGTGCTCTAAAAAGTAAAAAATAATTTTATTCTTTGAACACCATCGACACTACATTTAAACATAAGTTTTGAAGTCGGTGCAAAAACTATAGGTGAAATGATGTTTAACTACATTTTGCCAACATTTTTCAAAGAAACCATTGAAAATTAAGAGCTGAATATTTGTACCATTACATAAATATGTGGTTGTCAATGTAGTGTATGCGAATGCGATTAAAGAACCTGGATTCATTGCAATTTATATATATATAGTTAAATTATAGTTTCGTATGATTCTATATAGTGTTTTTGCACCGACTTCAAAACTTATGTTTAAATGTAGTGTCGATGGTGTTCAAAGAATAAAATAATTTTTTACTTTTTAGAGCACTTGCCGAGTGAAGTTCCGAAGTCGGTTCAATTTTTTTTTCCAAAAATATTTTATAATACATCAGCATGTAATACAGTTTAGCCTTCTGTATTAATGATAGTACTATTAAATATATTACTTTTACACTTGTAAAGAACGTGAATTTTTTCTTTTATTCAGAGTTACATACATACTGACAAACAAACCCACCATGTAAAACTAATCCCAACAAAAACATAAATGTGAAAAAGGAGCCAAGTTCGGTTGAAACAACGTTTGGGCAGTTTGAAGCAGCAGTGCCACCGACAAAAGGGTTGAAATCTAACAGGCTCCAAGTTCTATAGCTGTTCTGTAAACTACACTCGTGAGAGTTATTGAAATGTTCATTAATTTATTTTAATAACATTTCGTTAGTTCCTTTCATATCGGCTTCGGAACTTGGCAAGTTCATTTTTAACTGACGGAAGTCGGACTTTTTTGAACGTAACTTCGTGACGATTAAAACTTGCCCAGTTCCGAAGCTGATATGAAAGGAACTAACGAAATGTTATTAAAATAAATTAATGAACATTTCAATAACTCTCACGACTGTAGTTAACAGAACAGCTATAGAACTTGGAGCCTGTTAGATTTCAACCCTTTTGTCGGTGGCACTGCTGCTTCAAACTGCCCAAACGTTGTTTCAACCGAACTTGGCTCCTTTTTCACATTTATTTTTTTTGTTGGGATATCATGCATTTTTGAAAAGCCGAAGTAACGGTTATGCTTTCATTTAGACACAAATTAATATACTACTGAATAAATACTGTCCTTCATTTGTTTTTCATATATACACATATATTTTTATTTGAGTTAAAAGACTGAAGAGCGGTATACTTACTGATAAAGATTTTTTTTTCAGCAACGTTCGAATGTAGCAATATTGATTATGCAACGTATATACAATTGAATGGAATAAGCAGCTTCCGTCAGGTGGCATCAGAATTATTTAGTGTAAAATATTGGACTCTAAATGTACTGTACGACTCATATTTGAAGGATGCGAGATAAAGTTGGGTCTATTATAAGAGGCAGTACGGCAGAAACACACTTTAACGAACAGAAAGATGAGATTTGTAAAGAAAATTACATCAATAGAATGAGCTCTTTTTAAACACTGAACAATTTTATTAATATTCAAACTTATAGTAACAAAGATCACTGTTAAGTTCATAACTATATATATTTAAGTTTTCGAATTATTTATTTCATCTTGATAAACCATTTTAATCTTCCATCAAGGCAAACTAAGCCATGAAACAGCTTACAATAAAACATTTGATTTTAAACTTAAGTATTTTATTTTTGGCAACGTTTTACAAGCATTTTTGGCGTTTTTGTTT
>JAXGGA010016639.1:0-26234 GCA_038373865.1 Uloborus plumipes | reverse complement strand
AAAGCTTTAGGAATGGTATAAATTAAGCTTTAAGTAATGAAGATATAAATTAGCTAAAACAGAAGAGAATTTTGATCCCTGTGGTTAATTTGATTATTGACCTTTGATAATTGACCCTTAATTTGAAGGTAACAGTTTTCACCATTATAAATGTAGCTGTTGAAAATGCAGAAGTTAATAATATCTATCCAAAAAGTTTCACTAATATTAAGAATTTTGCCATAGCAGTAAAAATAAGACATAAGAACATCCTTAAGACTGGAAATAGAAATACTTGTGAAGAGGTCTTTAAAGTCAAATGAGTAAATGCAATCAATTTATTATTTTTAAGGGACTCAAGAACTGGAGCATTATTTTTAATAATCCAAGTGTGGTTTTCTTCCAGAATTTTATCAAGAATATTGCTTAATGAATTCACAAAAGTAGTACCAGGGGAGTTCATGTATGAATTAGAGCCACAAGTAATGTAACGAAATTTAATGGGGGTTTTGTGAAATTTAGGATAAATAGTTGTATATGGGAAGACAATCTTGGAATTTTTGACATTGACCTTCTTGTTGAGCGCAATAATCTTTTTAGTAATAATGTTGTAAGCAGTAGGAACTTTTTTAAAAGTGGTAGAATTTTCGAGTTCAGCATCTAATAATTGGAGATAGAATTTGTTGAAAGTATTAGAAAAGTTGTTGGCTGCTTTATCAATAGGTGCAACAATAAAAAGATTTTGAAGTTCCTTAATATGAGGGGTGAAATCAGATATTTTAAGTAAGTTTTTAATTTTATAATTCTGAATAAAAGTTTTAAAAAGATTGAAAAATCTCCATTTCCACTCTGCAAAAGCTTCAATTGGAACATTATAAGAAAGTGAATTTCTAATTATATAAGTATCTAGGTTTTCCGAGAAAGAACCTAAAAAGTGTTTTTTACTGTAATAGAAAATAGGTCGGAATTTGGTACCTTTGGCCATAATTTTGCATAGAGATATGTTATTAACAATATCTAAATCCCCTGTAATTATATGCCCGTGATCGTTATTAACAAATTGAGAAAAATTTTGTTGTCACACAGACGTTGAATATTATCTCGAAAAAAATTGACATTTTTACAAAAGTTATTGTAATTGAAAATTCTTCGACCTAGAGGGGTATCATAACTGAAAGATGGTTTAATTTGAATTTCATTAATTGGAAAAAATTGAGACAAAACAATAAGTAAATTGTTAAGTTTTAAGTGGTCGTAGCAAGGGTTTTTGTATTTAATCGTAAGATAAGTCGGCTAATAGCTTTTTTTTATTAGAAATTTTAGAGATTCGGTTTTTTTAAATGTCTTAAAAAGAAGCTCGAAATGAAAATCAGAAAAGTTATTATGATTCAGGTTACTTTCGCACAATTTACTTTGTTTGTCATTTAGTGAGTGTAAAAAGCCTTTAAGTGGTTTCCAAGAATAATCTTCAAGAAAACGATTTTCCAGAAATAAAATATGTGAATTAAGTTTAACCAAGTTGTAGGAAATATTCAAATCAAAGAAATTAGGTTTTTTACTAATTTTATGCCCACTGTGATTATGCCAAGAGGTTTTTGCATTCGTGCTATGAAAAAGTTCAAGAGTACAAGATCTTGAATTAGAAATTCTAGAACAGTTAAAAATGTCGTTAAGACCATACAGAGAAATAGTTTTATGGTAAATCATATAGGAGTTTTCTTTTAAGATTCGTAAATTGTAATTATTTTCAAAATCTAAAATGCTAAAAACGGCCGATTTAAAGTAATGCGTTTGAAAATGTTGAAATTCCAGGTCTTAGTCTTTTTTTAGCCTACTTTCCCGTTAAAAATAAAAGAAAGACGAAAAAAGTAATAAAAGTGGCTTAATGCATCTAAAAATATCGCTAAGTCCAAAAAATATCGCCAAGTCTAAAAAATATCACCAAGTCTAAAAAATATCGCCAAGTTCAAAAAATATCGCCAAGTCCAAAAAGAAAAAAAGTCAAGAAGAAACAAAAACGTAAAATAAATATCGGAAAATTAAAATTTGGAAAGTAGGGTATTGAGATGGGGAGTTTGTGTGTCGGTCTGTCTGTCGGTCATCCCTAATAACTTTTGAATGAGCATTCCGAACAATTTTTTTTTTGTTTGAAAGATCTCGCCGAGTACAGCTCATTCCCATATTTGAATTTTCGATTTAAACAATTTTTGGTTCAACTTTGAACCGTTCAAACAACCTGTTCCGCGATACTAACTTTTTAGTGAACAATCCGATTTGAATTTTTTTTTTTTTGTTCGAAAGATCTTATCAAGGATACTTCATTCCCGTATTTACATTTCCAATTTGAACAATTTTTCGTTCAACATTGAACCGTTTAAACAAGCTGTCACCCCTAATAACTTTCGAGTGAACAGTCCAATTTGAGTACACTTTTTTTTTGTTCGAAGGGTCTCAGCAAGGATACTTCGTTACCGTATTTAAATTTTCAATTTGAACATTTTTTCGTTCGTTGAATGAACTTTTTTTTTGTTCGAAAGATCTTGGAGAGGCTCATTCCCATGTTTCGCTTTTTGATTTGAACCATTTTTCGTTTAACGTTGAACCGTTCAGAAAAAAACTTAACATTAACGCCTACGGTGAAATTTAAGTTGAATGTTGATCCTGAGCTTAAAGCGGATTTCCTTCAAATTAACTTTGTAAGAAATTGGTTTTGATGAATAATGCATGCAAAGTACTTTTCTGAATAATCTTCTGTGAGGACTCTGATTCCGACTCGACTCCGCAAACATGGCGGAAATGCAGGATCAGAAAAAAATGAATGACTTTGCAGACGATTTTTTGTTTATTTGCTCATCTGTTTTGTTTCATGTATTATTATTATTATTTTATTTTTTTTTTTTGCAGACGATTTTTTTTGTAACAAAAATTTTTCAATAATGCTTCCAATTTTTGTTGCTTTTTTTTCTTTTAATTTTTCAATGAGATGGTTATCCCACACGAAGGGGTAAGAATGCTACCTACCTTTTATTTAAAGTCAAATTATGCTTTTAAGGGTAAATAGATGTTACTTGATAAAGTAAGCACATTTTTAGTATGATTTTTTTTTTTTTTGCAAATGTAACCATATATGAGATATCTACTGACATTTAAATCTGATTGAAAAAAAAAAAAAAAAAAATGAAAAAAAAAAACAATTACACCTGTGGAATTCATTGAAAGCCTATAGGTTATATTTGACTTTTTTATGTACAGCAATGTTAAAATAACATAAATAAACATAATACACTTGATTAAAATCAACTTTTGTAAATTAGCAAACATTTTAGTTGAAAAAGGAATTGGAAACACTAAATAGCCTGTTTAAAGCTAGCTGAGGGAACATCATTGTCACTTCATCCTCAGAAATAACTTTAACATCATCTGCATTAAGTCAGTAAAAGTGTCGATACTCCTAGTCTACTTTTGCAAATTTAGCAGTAATTTTTTTTAAGAATCATCAATTTTTAAAATTAGAACTGCATAATATTTTATAGTTTTCTTTGATGTAAATTTCACAATTACATAGTCAACACGCTGCAAAAAATAAATTGTTGTTTTTGTAGTATAATACTAGCAGCAGAGATTTCAGTTTTTAATTGTAAAATACACAGTAATATACTGTACAATTAGCAGTGATACATATTTATATTTTCGCAAATTTTACAGTTTATTACCATGCATTTTACAGTTTTAAACTGGAACCTCTGCTGCCAGTACTGTTTGATATTTTGTATTTTTGTTTGACCAGTACTGTTGATCATTACGATACTGTCAGGTTAGGTTTGCCCTCACTATAGTTAGTCCTCCATTTAGCTAAATTCTCGCTTAAAATATTAATTCTGTAGAACGTGTTTCTCAGTCAGTGCACTGTCTGTGCAGGGAAAACAACCTGCATTCCGCCTGAAATCGTTACAAATCTACTCAAATACTGTCCGTTCTCGAAAGCAGCGCCTAGCCCCTGCAAAAGATTCCATTTTAAAAAGGGGTACAGTGGATTTATGTAAAGGATGAGTTTCAAGATCCCTCGTGTAAGTCAAAATTTCGAGTTATTAAATAGACTGTTGTAAAAGGAAACATGGGGTAGATAGAAATTAACTGCTTTATCACACTTCTGGTATTTTTAAAACTTAACTGTAGCTCAGTGAAGACTAGGTAGTATCTGGAAGACATTCTAAAAGTTCTGCTTGTCTCCAAACAATTGTGTAGGCGTAATCCCTGTATGAAGATGACTCTTTGAGGAAAGTTGTATTTTTTAAAGTTCAGTGATCTTACATTTTCTTCTCCAGAGCTTACAAATACAAAGTATCTTTAGCTTCCACTAGTTTTACTAGTGATGTGAAAGGTTACTAGGAGCATTTAACTGTGTATTTAACCTTTTTTGCTTTTTTTATGGGTGGAAATGTGCTTTTGGACCCTGCTTGGCGCATTTTCAAAAAGTCACCAACTGGCGCGTATTTGCGTATAGTCTCTCGGAGCTTTCAACCCCTCCAAAAGTCACGCTTGGCGCGCCTATAGCCCATTTGGCGAGAAATGGACGCAAACCACAGATTAACCTTTTTATGTGCGATTTAACTGTTCCCACTTGCTCTCTTCATGCTGTTTTCTGTTGTTTTTAGAAACAAATTAAATGAAAAATGATCAAATAAGCTTTGTGCTGAAATATAATTGAAGTTCATGCAGGAGACGGTCCTGCTCACTGACCCATTTGGTATAAATACCGGTGTCCACGTGGTTCACGCTCAGTTCTCTCACAGCTTTCATGTGTGCTGGGTTTTTGGGTTTTTTTGCACTGAGGAAGGGGCTCCATTGTGATCTTAAAATAGTTATTTGCTGTACTTTCTACCTAATTTTTGCTTTATTTACGTTGATTTTTAACTTCAATTCGAAACAATAGTTTTTCATGTTCAATTTTAATTACAGACACTTTAATTAACTTAGATAGTTCAAACAAAAAAAAATGACTGGTATAAAATATACGTGCTATAATTTCTTACCCTAAACTGACAAATTTCTATGAAAATTCTGCATAAAATTGTAATAAGGGAGAATAAAATTGAATTGTGTGGGGGGGGGGGCACATGTATGGATATAAGCATTATTCTCCTCCTCTTAAAATTAGTTATGAAAAGTTGAGAATAACAGCTTTTGATGTCGACGAATTAATAAAAGATAGCAACACGAACATTTATTCCATCTAATCCTTCTTTCCTTTTTCCAGATTCGGTAGAACGCTCGGCAACGGTTACTCCCGGAACATCTTCCCCTACTTCCGAGCCAGCCCCATGGCTCCTTCTTTCTGACATTTTGCGTACCATTCGCGCCCCTCGATCCTGCTGAAGCGAATCCTGGAGGACCAGCAGCGGCAGCTCTTCTGCTTCGAACTCCGTTTCGGGGATGCCTGAGTCGAACTCCTCCTCCCCACTCCCAGACCTCTTCTCTTGTTGTCAGTAGAACCCACATCCATCGTACGACTGTAATATCGGATCGCGGCCTTTATCAGGTAGAACCGTCGCCCTCTTAAAACGAAGACAATGTATTCAAACATGAGATCAATAAAAATTTATTACGATAAAGTGTGTTTTGTTATTTAGGACTCTTATAAATAATGAATACACTCTCCCGGCTCTGTACTATAAACTAAACAATGAGTTGTTTTTACAGAATAATACAGCTAATTATATACTAATAAGCTACAAAAAATGCTAATTTTATAGTACTAAACTGTAAAATTGCTAACTTTACAGTAATAAACTGTAAAATTGCTAATTTGAGATTTTATTACCATGCATTTTAGTTTCAAACTGGGTTATACTGGTATTATACAGTTGCTTTTACAGTATAATACAACTAAGTTTTACCGCAATAAACTGTAAAATTTCTAACTTTACAGTAAAAAACTAAAATTGCTAGTTTTGCAGTTTATCGCTGTGCATTTTACAGTTTTAAATTGGAACCTCGGATACCAGTATTATACAGAAAAAACAACAGTTCATTTTTTGCGGTGTATGATTTCCCTTTATTTCAGTCACTGAAACACTTTCTGTGTGGCAGAAACGTGAGCCAGCCTCCTTGTCTAGTGATCAGAGGAGTCTGACAGGGACGAGGAAGCCCCGGATCGAGCATGGATGTAGTACTTTCTCTCTCTCTCCTGTCCTTGTCCTTTCTTTGTGTGAATGAGTGTGCTGTGAATGACTGCCCTATAAACGGGTATTAAGTGTGTTGAGCTAAATCGGACTTCCAAATTAATGGTGTTCGTAAAAACGGAAATAGTGCACAATCTGTCTCAAACCGGGTAGATGTATATACTCGGGCTCGTTTACCCGAGTGATTTCAGTAACAATAACAACAACAGAAACGTAAACGTTTGCTGATATCTAAAATTCCATCTGCAGATTTTTTGCTCCAAAATCAATCGAATTGAACCAATCAATTGAAAGTTTCCACACCATAGGGCAAAAGGACGTTGACAACGAGAGAAATTAAATTATTGACAAGAAATAAAGCTTGATAAAAATTAATTCGTTTGAAAACAAACGGCATTACTGTCGCTTATTTAATTTATAGTTTTCGCCACCATTTTGTGTGTGTGGGGGCGGGGTGTAGTATTAAGTGGACATAATGTGAATTCCACAGCAATCGTGGGCAGACGGTATTATTTATTTATTTTATTTTTTGTGACAGAGTCTAACTCATTTGTAACAAGAACTAAGGGAACGCGATATTTATTTTCAGAATGACAAAGAAATTTTTCAAGAAAAGAAAAGCTGAGCTGTAATCAACTGAACTTTTATGAGTTGCAAAAATATTGCTAGTTTAAAGCGAAGTTTTGCCCTCAGAGACTGAACATTGTACGAATCATATCTTTCTAAATTTTTACGTTAAATCTGGGTTCTCAATAAATTCTGTCTCGTTATAAGCGAGTCCAACTGCGTTTTGAGTAAGGGACCGGCTGAAATGAGCTCGACTAAGACGTACTGCTTTCAGCTTTAAAAAAATTGATCAGTTAATATTGGGTTGATTGTACTGGAATGTCTGAAAAAGCACCCCATATCTGATGCAAATAAAATGCACTTACATTAACATTTAGTGCCATTTATGTATGCATAAAAAAGTTTGTTAAATTTACTATCGAATAATAAATGGAAGAAAAGAATTTCAGAAACATCCAAAGAAGTAATCCAATTATAATTTTAAAACAGAATTGTAATTAGTGTAATAGTACAGAAAACATCAAACCGAGTTAGCCACTTTATTGGTATTTTTTAGCAACAGAAACAAAATGGTCGATTATAACATCAATCAAACCTGAAGACAGCTACAGATAACTAGTTCAATCATTTTGCAATGGATTTCGATAGTACTTAATTTTGAATTCGCCTATTTCGTAACTGTATTACGAGTATAAAGTTTGAAAGTTCCAGAAAATACTTAATGCAAGGGATACCAGGCATTTTATTCGCAAAATGAATGCTGTAATAAATTAACCTTCGGAGTTTTAATAGCAATTTGAATATTTATATACTTGAAATGACTAAGTTAAAGCTTATATGTTTGAAGACTTGATTAAATGCTGCTTAGCCATAGTTAATAAAAGTTTATCTGTAAAAAAAACGATTTGAGGACAGAATAATTTACTTTCTGAGTATAGTTTGCGACATTTTTAATTCACTATGAAAAAAAATTTTAAGCGATATTTGTTAATTTTTAATGCATTATTTTTGTCTATTACATATAGCTACTAGTGATGCACGGATAAGCAAATTGGACGATTACAGATTACCGATTAATCGGATGTCTATAATCGACCGAATGGTCGTGATTATCATTTTTAATACTACTAATTTCTTAGAAATGGTTATTAATTTATTTCTGGATACTTTCTTTTCCTCTATTTTTCTAGTTGTCTCAAAATAATTTTTAAATTTCATCAAATTTTTTTGAGCCAATTTTCATATTATTGCTGACAAAGTTACGTTGCGTTAGATATGACAATTAAAAAAAAATAGGGATTAAGCTCTGGTGAGCAGGCAAATTCAAAACAAAAAAAAAAATCGAATCATTGGGAACCATATAATCCAAGACTTTTATTCTTTTTCAAAATTATAAGGTTTTTTAAATGCACTGCGTAAATGGAGAAAAATAGTGGCACATGAAAGAAGTTGCAACAGTGTTTGTAGAAAATTACATTAATTTACTGTTAACAAATTTATTTATTACTAGCTTAATACCCGGCGTTGCCCGGGTGCTTATTAATACAACATAGCATTCAGGGAAAAAAAGTTTGAAAGAGTTCTATTCATATGGGCATAAAATAATTTGCATCAATCTGTCTCTTAGGTACAAACTTTGAAAAAAACTAAAATATTACAGAAAGTTAAACGTTTACAGAAAAATAGTCTTATCAAAAGGTGAAAATTAAAGATAAATGTTGTCTGTGCTTTGCCGCGTCCACTGGCATGAAATATATGTACATGGAAGTGAACAAATTGCATCAATTTCACCCGCCAAATTTAAAATATTAACTTTTCTCTATTAATTGTTCCCGCACCTACAAAGTAAAAATTATTATAACTCAGAGATAAATCTATTTCCTCGTTCTGATGGCTTATCTCCATTACAGACGCAACTGTCGTCGCATTGCAAATTTGAAATTCAAATCCGTGGTTCTTTTTATAAAGTCCACATGAATTATGATTGTTTTTTACTTATTTCAATGCTAAAAGGAAATAGGTGAGCCTTAAATCGAAAATTCATTACTTTAATCGTAATCATTGTTGGAAAATACTTTTATTTAAAAATCTTAAATTTCATCAATTTGAATGCTAAAAGGCCTATCTCGATTACAATATAAATAGGCTAGATTCCTATAAAAGGGTCATTTTTTGACAAAAAATTTAAATTTGAGCTTTTTAGATTTTTTAAAATTTCAAGACCCCGCCTATGAGAATTCTAGGGCATCAAGGAACCTCTGTGTCAAGTTTGATGAAAATCTGACGCAAACTGTGGATTTGTATAGAGAACAAGTATATATACATACACTCATTTTTATAGATATAGATAGTTCCTCGTTAAAGGCATCTATATACATAAATGGCTACTTTTTGTATGTATGACCGGGGTAATCTTCCAAACTACTGAACCGATTTTAACCATTTTTTCACCGTAGATAACTACATTAACAGAAATCAGGATAGGCTCTAATTTATTTCTAAAAAACTTAGTTTTAAAAAGTTATTATGGAAAACAGTAAATTCATTTCATTTCCCCATTAAATGATTAAATTTTCCACCCATTGCTGCAAAAATGTGTTGCCTCGCAACAACAATATTAATAGTAATCTAGATGAAAATTTTGAATACAAAAATTGTGGTAGCCCGTAAGTACAGCGACATCTAGTGGAGCCATTAGCCCTACACTGGAGGAGATTTAACCCTACACTGCATAGCTTTGCCAATTGGCTACATGAACTTTTTTTACTTATGACCATACATAAGGCAACTCAATCATAAAAAGCAAGTATTAAGTGTCCTTAAAGCAAATATAACCATCTATCTTCAAAATTATTTTTTTTTTAACTGTGTTCCAATGTTTTCTTATTACACTAAGAAACCTCTATATGTCTTTCAAAGAACAAAAAATCATGCAGTGTAGGGTTAAGTTGTATTTCACGTTCTCCTTCACATCCAGTTAATCTACCTCATGGTCAGAAAAAAATGCCTTTGAGATACATGATTCTACTGGATTTAGTGGAAAGTCTTATATTTGTTTTCTTGGATTTGACATGTTACATTTAAACCCGTGTGACGCCGGGCACAACAGCTAGTACTTAAATAAAATATTCAAACAGTATCTTTTCCGCCGATTAATCAGCCCAATTTTGCTTATTATGGCGAATTAATCGGTCATACCGATTAATTGGTGCATCCATAATATCGACTGTTTTGTGACAGCCAACGTCAGACTGTTGGCTATCGTCTGACGTTTTACAAATATGTGTAACTATGGATACGCTCATTTATTTTTATGTTGAAATAGAAAAAGTTTTAGAGTGACCAAAGTTAATAATTGTTATCGATAAAGTAAAATCGTAGATTTAAAAAAAAAAGGAAAAAGAAAAAAAAAACAAAGAGAAAAAAAAGTCACGGCTTTCTCCACTCCTATTTTAGCAAATGGAATCATTACCTTAATCTTTCAGAAGTCAACTTATAAGAACCAGACTATATGTAGTCCCACTATATTGGAACAGCACGATAAAACTATTTTTGCGATTGATGTTTGGGAGTAGCCGAATATAGATAATCAGCCTAATTAAGAAAAAGAAAGTTAAATATATGAAAATGAAAAACATATTCAGTTCCCAGCAATAATGTTAATGCTGCCTACATCGATGTTAAACTATCACTCAATAGGCAAGTATATTTGATTTGTTTAAAAATTAAAAATAACTAGTAAAAATGGCCATGAAGTTTATAATATATTAGCTTATTGCCCGGCGTTGCCCGGTCGTTTTAATAAAATTAAATAAGTGAGCCTTAAATATGATAATTCATTGTTAATCGTAATCTTTGTTGGAAAATACTCATATTTAAATGTGTTAAATTTTATCCATTTGTATGCTTAAAGGCTTTTCTCTATTACTCTAGAAATTCATAATCGAAAGAAAATGGCCATTTTGAGACAAAAAGTTTGAATTTTGAGCTTTTTGGATTTTTTTTTTTAATTTCAAAACCCGGCCTATGTGAATTCTAGTGCATCAAGGAACTTCTGTGTTAAGTTCGATGAAAATCCGACGAAAACTGTGGATTTGTATAAAGAACAAACATACAGACATACAAATACACACACATCCATTTTTATATACATAGATATTATATAATAGCCAGGTTCGAAGCAGGAGAAAAAAATCCTTGTATCTAACAAATAATTATATAGTTTTAAAAAATCGTTTAGATGTATAAATAAATGAACCTAATGCAAAGTATCAAATACAAAATAAACGGTTAAAAAGTGTTCATAAGAGAAATAATCTAATCTAAAGGGAAGACATGAAAATTAATTTTACGATGTTCTACATGCATATATGTGCATACTTAAGGAGCTCAAAAATTCTCTCTCCATTATCTTTCACACTTCTTCGATAAGAATCTTTGTTCAATATTTTGATTCACGCCTTTTTCAATGACAACGACAGAATATTTCTCCCCGGCGATCTTCCGCTAGTCGAGCAGCAGCTGGTTCCTGTATACCCACGGATTTGAACACCTAATATTTGCTTCTTTTGCTTCAAATCTAAAATTTCAGGAAAAAATATGGATTTTGATAGTGTGAGACACGAAAAAAAGAAAAAAAAATGGAGGGGAGAGGGAAAAGAATGGCATTTGTTGAAAGTTTTAATGTTAAGCGAAAATTATAAAAGAAATCCACATTATTCTTCATAGTTTTAGAAGATTCATTTCTGAATGTTATTTCCTCTTCAGAGTTTTGTTTGAAATAATGTGACAACAAGAAGTTCTGTAAAGAACAAAACGAGCCTACTTTCCCGTACATCGACATCGGCATTCTAGCATCTAATCAATATTCTCTTGAATATCTGAAACTGAAAATTATGTCAAACATACCTTTATAGCACTTAAAGCTGATTTCTAAAAGCAAAATATACCCCTCTCATCAGATGAAATGGACACGTAAAAAGTAAATAAACGAGTAAATAAAGTTTTGTCGCACCTTTTAAAGAATGTAACTGTTATAGTTTTTCCGTATAAAAATTTCACAATCGTTTTCAAAAGAAAAAAAAATTAATAAATAAAATAAAAGTACAAAGAACATCGAAATACATTTTATCAAAGAAAGAAAAAAACCTCGTTCGTTAATAAAATGTCTTGAATTTTATTTTTAATCTGTTGCCAGTTGTTAAATATAAATAAAGAATAAAATGCTCTCGCAAATGAAAAATTTTTGTAAACAAAAAAAATCGTCTGCCAAAAAAAAAAAAAAAAATAATAATAATAATAAATTAAACAAAAAAATGAATAAATAAACAAAAAATCGTCTGCCTAGTCAGTCATTTTTTTCTGAGCCTGCATTTCCGCCATGCTTGCGGAGTCGGAATCAGTCCTCATAGAAGATTTTTCAGAAAAGTACTTTACATATATTTTTTATCAAAACCGTTTTCTACAAAGTTAGTTTGAAGGAAATCCGCCTTTAAGTTCAGAATTAACATTCAATTTAGATTTCCCAGTAGGCGCTCATGTTAAAATTTTTTCTGGACGGTTCATCATCGAACGAAAAATGGTTCAAATTGAAAAGTGAAGTATGGGAATGAGTCTCTCCGAGATCTTTCGAATAAAAAAAGTTTATTCAATTCGGACGGTTCACTTAAAAGTTATTGTGCGGAGAAAGTTTGCTTGAACGGTTCAATGTTGAACGAAAGAATGTTCAAATTGAAAATTTAAAAACGGGAATGAAGTATTCTTGATAAGATCTTTCGAACAAAAAAAAGTTTATTCAATTTGGACGGTTCACTTAAAAGTTATTGGGTGAGGAAAGGTTGCTTGAACGGTTCAATGTTGAACCAAAAATGTTCAAATTTAAAATTTAAATAGAGTAATAAAGTATCCTTGCCGAGATGTTTCGAACAAAAAAAAATTGTTTAAATCGGACTGTTCACTCAAAAGTTATTAGGGGTGACAGCTTGTTTGAACAGTTTAATGTTGAACGAAAAATTGTTCAAATCGAAAATGTAGGTACGGGAATGAAGTGTCCTTGAAAAGATCTTTCGAACAAAAAAAGTTTGTTCAAATCGGACTGTTGACTAAAAAGTTAATATCGAGGGACATGTTGTTTGAACGGCTCAAAGTTGAACCAAAAATTGTTCAAATCGAAAAATCAAATATATGAATGAGCTGTACTCGCCGAGATCTTTCCAACAAAAAAAATTTCGTTCAAATCGGAATGTTCATTCAAAAGTTATTGGGGGGGGGGGGGACAGACAGACAGACCGCGACAGAAAGACCGACCGACACACAAATTCCCCATCTCAATACTCTACTTTTCAAATTTTTAATTTTTCGATATTTCTTTCTTTTTTTTTTTTCTTGTTTCTTTTTGACTTTGTTTTGGACTTGGCGATATTTTTTGAACTTGGCGATATTTTTTGGACTTGGCGATACTTTTTAGATGCATTAAGCCACTTTTAATACTTTTTTCGTCTCTTTTATTTTTAACGGGAAAGTAATCTAAAAAGGAACTTATTCTTATTATTTTTACTTTCTTCTATATCTAATATATAGAAGAAAGTATTGGTTTCGTGAAAATTTTCGAATGTCGAATTTTGACGGATTTGCACGTTTTGAGGTGCGCTGAGTCCATTTCGACCATTTTTGGAAAATGTCTGTCTGTCTGTGTGTGTGTGAGTCTGTATGTGTGTGACCAGTTTTTGTGGCCGCGCTAGAGCAAAAACTACTGAATGAAATCGAACAAAAATTTTTGCACATATGTACCACCATGTGAACTGGTGCACCTGACTTTTTTTAGCGAATTCCTCCAAGGGGGTGGAGCAATCGCACGTGTTCTGCGCGGGGGTGATTGCTATATCTCAGGAAGTAACCGGCGGAATCAAACGAAAATTGGTCCATAGGTAAACCCTACTGAGTACAGGTGCTGATTCAATTTGTTTGTCAATATCTCGAAGGGGGGTGGAGCAATCGCACGTGTTCTGCGCGGGGGTGACTGCTATATCTCAGGAAGTAACCGGCGGAATCAAACGAAAATTGGTCCATAGGTAGACCCTATTGAGTACAGGTGCTGATTTAATTTGTGTGTCAATATCTCAAAGGGGGGTGGAGCAATCAAAAGTGCTTATTTTGTCATTGCACCTACTGTATCTCGGGAAATATTGCTGCGATTTGAATGAAATTTGGAATAACACTAACCCAATATGGAAGCAAGCATCGATTAAATTTTGGCGCCAATCGCCCCAGGGGGAGGGTGGGGTGATTTTTGCGCTTAGTCAACAATGCGAAAAATTAATTCATTAAAAAATCACTTTCACGCTATTTAATTATCAAAACAGCTGAAAACTTTCAATGATTTGAAATTTTTAACTGTTGCCAATTTCTTTTTACTAACAAATAAAATGTTTGCAATTTATCTAAACAAGGCTTTTGCAATGATTTCCAAATTCGCTCATTGATTCTGCATTTGCAGGGTTTTTACGATAATTGGGAAATTGTAGCTGTCTCCAATTACTCGGGCGAGTACGTATTTTAGGCAGGGATTCAAGTGAAACAGGCTATCGCAAACTGCAATCGCTACTGGAAATGAATTACATTAGAACGTTTCTTGATACTGGAAATGAATTACATTAGAACGTTCATCGTGACGTTTGCCTATGAAAAACGAGCTAGATAAAACGTCACAGCCTACTTGGCGAATAAGAGGAGATGGCCGACTGCTTGTGAGCTCTTATTGGCTCCGCTCGTAGTGACGTCAGTGCCAAGTTAAGCTGATGATAATGTAATTCACTTCCAGTAGCGATTGCATTCGAAGCGATCGCAGTGCTGTTTCACTTGAATCCCTGCCTTATTTTGTAACCGGAATTCATAAGATAGATATAGAAGAAAGTTTCGTGACGGCCACGACAGCTAGTTTTTATTTATATGAACTTTGAAATAGTAAAAAAAAACATGTGATATTTGAAGGGGCTTGCCCTTTCACACTAATTATTGGAAAATGTTGGGATTTGACGGTCTTTTCGTGTTTTATTTTCAGCGAAAACCAAATGAGCAAGCTTGGTCAGAAAAGATAAAGCACATTTAAATGAAAAATGATCAAATAAGCTTTGTGCTGAACTATATTTGAAGTTAAAAATCAACGTAAATAAAGCACAAATAAGGTAGAAAGTACAGCAAATAGCTATTTCAAGGCAGCAATGTCAAATCTCGCACTGAGAAGGGGCTCCAATGTAGCCTTGAAATAGCTATTTGCTGTACTTTCTACCTTATTTGTGCTTTATTTACGCTGATTTTTAATTTCAAATAAAGCACAGTAGATGACAAAAATTCAAAAGAATGGAAAATAAAAAATTTGCAGTTAGGGCCGTGCTCCACATCGACGTAAAGCAGAAAAATTGGGCAGAAGCGTAAAATTTTCCATTTTCGGTTTCGGTCGGACGCGTGCTCCACTTGGGCAGAATTTTTTTTCCTGCGCAGAAAAAAAGCGCCATCTGACGGAATAATCCTTGCATTTTCACTGGATATGTGATATTTAGATAACAAATAGGAAAAATACCTCATTATGAAGCAGTATTCGAAATTATATGATTGGGTGAAAGATTGGCAACAAATAACGAAGCTTTAATAGTTATTTAATTTAGTTGGCATGGAATCACCCATCAAGACAAAGCTTTTTATGAGCCAAGTCCTGTTTTATTTACTTGGCGATTTTTTATTTTCATTTTAAACGGATATATTTAGCGGAAACAAACCAAACTGGCAATAAAATTCCCATTTAGTATTTTGTGTGAATTTCGCTAAGCATTGCATTTATTTTCTATTGTTTAAATCTTAAAAGGTTTTTTTTTTTTTTTGATTTCAAGAAAAAAAAGCTTTTTTTTCCTGTTGAAGAAGACATAATAAGCATTAAAGGTGACAAAAAAAAAAAAAAAAAGCTTCAGCGTTGAGCAGATGTTTTGGCGAAAAATACAGCAAATGCAGCATGATACCATGAAATTTGATTTATGGTTGAATATATTATTTGTTGTTTTGAGTTTTTTACATTTTAATGGACATTTTACCATGTCTTTGGTGCTAATCTGTTTGAATAAACGCGTGGACAATGTTTCTGTACCGTTCGCAATTATACTATATATTTTGCGAAATGAATTTATAGCAACGCTATATGTTTTCGTGGTCGTATAGAGTTTTCAAAACTGTGGCTGTTATTGTATAAAAAAAAAAATCAGTGCCTACTTACTTCGCCAAAAAACCTAGACCCACAGAGCCACAAAATATTCAAATATTTTTTTAATACGCCGTCCAAAATAAAAATTAATTATAAAAATCATCAATATGTAAAATAAACTACACACTCTACTAATTATTGCTAATCTTGAAAAAATTGCGAAATTAAAAAATGAAAGTATTTATCAAAACACAAAACATTTCACTAAAACTTTTTTTTCACAACATTAGCTAGTTTTGTTCTCGCCAAGCGATCCATAAGTCAGCCAAAGATCAAATATTTTTTTTAATGCTCAATTAAAATAAGTAAATACACGAGCGGAATTAAACATATATTTCCAATCTCGCCAAGCAATCAAAAACTCAGCAAAGCATGCCATAAAATGTAAATCAGCCGAAGCACCATTATTTATTTCGGATCTCGCCAAGAAACTATATTCCCGTAATTCCGCCTAGTTTTGAATGAAATAATAAAAATCTCGCAAACGACAGGGATTGTTGACATGATTACATATTACGAGATAGTGAACTTCAAAAGTCTCAACTGAAAGCTTATTTTGAGCCTTTCGCTAATTGCCCCCCATTTTCTTTTTCTCACTTTATTTTTTTTCATTAAGTAATGGGTATTTTCTCACTTCTCTTTTGAATATAAACAAAATGCACTTTCGTTCATGCAGTATAGCAATGGCGGCCGCCAAGGCTAAAAATGTTTACATCTCACGATCCATTTCTATTGGCTGTTAGATAAATTAAAAATGCAAAAATTTTCGGTCCTCTATTACGCCGTGATTACGCCGCGTAAAAAGGAAAGTACCCGGATTTTCAGTTTCTGCCTTCAGTTTCGGTCGCGTTTTACGCTGATGTGGAACAGGGCCCTTACACTGCGAAAAATAAATGCTGTTTTACAGTATAATACTGCTAATTTTATAGTACAGTGAACTCTCACTTATGCGCCGGCCCAAGGGACCAACAGAAAAAGACGTATAAGTAAACAAGCCTATTTAAAGGACTAAAACGCAACATAGGTTCTAATGAGAGAATGAATAAGACTGTTTCTATAGAAAGGTGACATATTACTATGGTTTGGCAATTACTGTAACGTAACTGCAATGATAATGAGAAAACAAAAGTTGCAGCATACTTAATTACGAACTGTTCTCTTTAAAACGATGCATAATAGGTAATTGTCCCTCTCCTACCTGAACATTATTTGTAGTCTGCATTTATATTTAAGGTGTGTAATACGATTTTTTTAGTTTATCCAGACAGGAAAAATAGCCATTGTTTACAGAAGTCGCCATTTACGTATATAGATGTGCACTTTAATGTTGAAAAACTTATGAATGAGTTTCACTGAAACACATTACCCGGCAGAAACCCGGGCAGAGCCGGGTACCCGGCTAGTATTCAACTAAACTGTAACTATGTATTTGAAATTAGCATCATTCTACGTTGTTTGTTACGGCTCAAAATGCTTCTTATTATTCTTCCCCTTATTGTTATCTTACCTAACACCCCTATTTTGATAGGATTAGAGAAGACATGACGCATGCGTAAATGCGCGGAAGGTTTTACCTAAAAAAATCGGACAGTATCTCTATTTTACTCTCACCGTTATTAAATGTCCGAATTACTAGTCAGTTTGTGTAATTAGTTTTTATTTTATTCTGTTTTGATTATTTTCTACGTACTTGAACAATTCTTGTACTCGTTAGTGGCGAAGTATATTATAAACTAGGTACGGAAGGTATATTCTCAATGTACATTTCAGATACATCTTACCTGTGAAATCATATAAAGCTAAAACCTAAGAAATATATTTCTTCTACGAACTCGCTAACAGGGTATTGCACTCAGACAGCAATTGCAAAAAGTCCATGTGTCAAGTCAAACCGGTAGCTTTAAAAAGCCTTGCCTGATTTGCATTTAAAAGTTATTCTTCCCTACAGCATTTCTTGCATGCTACCACACGTGAAAACAAGCTAAAAATATTTTAGAATGAGGAGGAGGGAGAGAGGGGAGTTATTTTAGAACATCCTTCGCTGATGTTATTGATGAACTGTAATTTGAAAAACGCAGTACAATATAAATTTGCTTCAGCTACTCGAAATCACTTTTGAGGCTTTAACAGTTGAAAAATATCATCACACGAAAGCAAAAAGAAGTCTTTTTTCGCTATACTCTCAAAAATGTCGCCTCCCATTTACAATGTCACTCAGAATAGTTTGTTTTAACCTTTATCTTTCATCAAAATAAAAAAAAAAAAGAGTTAGCGTCTCCAATTTAAGACGCTGTTTGCGGTATGATAAGGCTTAAGTTATGCAAAACAGCAAAAGCGATCGCTTGTTGTTCAAGTCATTCCGCTTTTGCTATTTAAAATGAGGATTGACGGTTTGGTAAAATGGTCGAAAAATTGCTCTCAATTCATTCTTTCGGCTACTAGCAAATATCATTTGTGTTTTCTCCTCCGTAAAGCTCGTTTTATTTGAATGCCCCTCTAGTTGATATTTTTCTTGTGTGCTTGACGTAATAAAAATATTTAGCAAAAAAAAAAGCATGCTTGATCTGTGGTGGTTTTGAAAGTTGAAAAAAAAGTCATTATAAAAGAAAAAATAAAAGTGCAAATCCCTTATTTCGCTAAGAAAAACTAAGTTGGTTAAACAATAATAATGGTAATACAGTCGATGCTCGTTATAACGAACACTCGTTATAAAGACCATCCTAATACAACGACCGGTGAGAAAACCCCTAAATGTATCCCAAAATACTGTATGTTCTACCTCTTATAGCGACCACTCGTTATAAAGACCGTTTTCTGTAGAACGGAGACGCTCGTTATATCGAGCGTCGACTATAGTAGTACAGTGCACTCCCGATTATCCGCGGACTAGGGTGGCACGGGTATCGAGGATGACGAAAATCGCGGATAATCCGAAAAAAACATATAATAAGGTTTAAAGAAAATGAAGAATGTCTTTTGCTCAAAAATAATTGTATTGCACTTGAAACGTGATATGTACAAACAGTGACGATAGGTACAGCATAAAACATTATTAGCATTTGAGGTTCTCAAGTATATAAAATCAATAAAGAAGTGGTACTTACGGTAACGCCTAGGTAAAAGAATTCATTGGATGAAGTACACCGCACTCTTGGGTAGAAATGATAAGGAAAAAAACAAAATTTAAATTCGTGCTTTTTCGAAAAAATCAGTTAATTGTGTTTGTTTCTTTCCCGAGACCCTCACGGATAATCTGCCCCGTGAATGATACGCTCGCAGATTATCGAGAGTTTACTGTAGTACTGACGAACTTCGCTAAAATGATCACCAAGGGTCCTCTAAAACCAATTCGACCTAACAGTAATTCATCTTATCCAACGAACAGTAGGACGGCGACCGGAGTTGCAGTTCGTTTTAACAGTAATTCATTTTAAGCGTGTTCTATGTAACAGGCTCGACTGTAGTAGTAGTAGTAAAAATAAAAAATAACTTAAAACATATTTTCTTTTTATTCGAAACTTCATTTCAGTTAACCCTTCACTGCACGATTTTTTATATTTTCATGAAAAAATCATTTGTTACTTTTTAAATAGCCCTGAGTTCAGGAAAAATGAAGAAAAAAATTAATCTTAAAAATGTGCACCAAAAATGATGTTTTAATTGCATGGCACAAAGCACATAGCATATGCTTTGTATACCGATAAGTGTAATATAATCTACAATGTTTTGTGCTATAAGTGGTATAAACAAACTTTCCACTAAGAGTATTTAAACATTTTTAGAACAAAGGAAATAATGACTAAGCACACTTCTAACGGAAATGCAGACACTCTTTCTTTCAAAAGCAAGAACTGTAATACCTAGACTAGTGCAACTAACTAGTGCATAAAAATTCACACTAAACTGTTATAGCAATGTTCCAGAAAGGGCACAAAGCTCAGTTTAACTGCATTTAAAAATCATAGGAATATATAAGGGTTTTTTTGGTTTGTGCCAGATCTGGCACACCGTGCAGTGAAGGGTTAACAGTCATTTTTTTTTACTTCATTTCAGTTTGTCTATGGTGCTGTAGAATTAAATATCAAAACATTACATTGCTAATTTTCTATTTTATTTTTTAACCTGTTCTGCAGAAAAAAAAGGAAAAATAAGAGATGTATTAGTATTTGCTTGCTAAATCTTATTTTTAAAAAAATATTATGAAAATTTAGGGCACATAATTAATAAATGACATAAAACAAATGTTGTACAGCTCATTTATACAGCGGATTGTCGAAAAAAATACATAATTTAAAACAGCACAGTATAATTTTCCGGATTATTTACGACTCTTGTTTTGAATTTACATGTGTCACTTTTTCCTAATTCAAGTTATCATTATTTTGCAACAGTTTTAATTTTGATTTCCTTACCAATTCATTATATTCTGCTATGTATTACGATAACCTGAGGTGAAACATAAGTATTTAATTAGCATTCGTAACAAACGAAAATCTGTTATCAAAAAGAGCGACAAAGATGTGATACAAATCACATGATCATGTTCTCCTGAATAATAAAACATCATATCAAAAATAAAGAATTTGCTTCTTCCATTCTGGGCTTAAAACTATCGGGCTTCCAAGTGTTAATTCCATTGTCTTGTTGTTCCAAAGAAACAATAACGAACTTAGGTCTGGTTCTCGTAAACAGGTTATAGGCATTAGTGATTAAATACAATAGCAGAGAGTATTAAGTTAATTATGTTACTTAAGAAGGTGGACGTTCGCTTTCCCAAACAAACTTGTCTCTATAAATACACTCCCTAAAAAGATCTTTTTTCCAGTTTATGAATGTTGAATGATTTTTTTTTTTTTTTTTGTAATATTAAAAGAAAAAAAACTTTTTTTTTTCTTTTTGCAAATGCAAAACAGCAACGTATAAGCACAAAAATAGTGGGTACGGTAAATTTGTCATATTTCGCCCCGTTAACCCTTTATGCTCCGACGAAACTCAGAAGTCCCGCTTATATTAATTTAGTATCAAGAATCCTAAATGGCTGGAATCATGCTGAAGCTTTTGAGTACCACACCTTGTACTTTTCTGAGAGACTGACAGATGGTACCTGCGATCAGAAACAGTTTTCTTGGGGGCAATAAGGCGTAGAGGGCCTTAGACCCTACTGATTTTCAAAATTTTCAATACTCGGTACTAGGAATGCATCGATAAGCGAATTGGCCGATTACCGATTAATCGGTTGTTTATAATCGGCCAATTAATCGGCTGAGCCGATTAATGATAAGGATGATTGTTTTTAATACTGCCAATTTTACCAACACTGTTTTAACTCTCTTATACAATTCCGAGTTAAGAAATAGTAAGTAATTTATTTCCGAGAGAAGATTTTTTTTTTGTTTTCCATTTTCCTAATTTTCACAAAATAATTTTAATATTTCATCAAAATTTTTAGTACCAATTTCCATATTATTGTCAATAATATTCCATTAACACATTATTAATTATGTTAATTGGACATAAAAATTAAAAAAAGGGGAGGGGGAGTGTGTGGTGAGCACTTCAATTTAGGAGTACTTTTAATTTGCATTTTTGAATGATTATTAGCAATTAAATTCAACTTTTATTCTTTGTGAAAATTAGAGGTTATCTAAAAGCTCTGTACTAAGGAGAAAACTGTCGCCACATAAAAAATGTGTTGCAACATTGTCTATGTATATTTATTCAAAGTTGGAAAATTAATTTATTAAAAACTTTATATCAACTATGAGGATTATTACTGTTGATAAAATTGTTCAGCATAGTTTCTTAGTGAAGGTATACTTTGAAGAATAATATTTAAAAAATACATTTGGCTGATTAATCGGCCTAATGTTGCCAATTATGGCCGATTAATCGGTGCATCCCTACTCGGTACATATGCTGTTTGATGTATTTTCAACTAAAAAAACTAAAAATATTTTTAAAAATTCATCGCTAAAATAATTTGGGACATATAGGGTTAAGCTTTTTAGCCTCTGTATACCATTTATTACAACCGCATAGTTTTACAAACATATTATTAGTCATTTAAGTAATATGGATTGTTCTTCGTAAAACGAGATTTATTGAGTTTAGTTTTAAATTAAGCACCATTTTGCTCGTTTATCGAAGTAACATTGTTGCATAACCAAATTCAAGCGTCTGCAAATATTCCTAATCAAGTTGTCCATCTTTCAGTCTCATCAAATGATTAATGCGTTGCAGTTATTTTTAATGATTTGAACAAATATTCTCATTCTCAATTTTAACCCCCTTCTCAGTCGTTTCATCAAATCTCTAGTTCAACTTAAACTATCTCGTTAAATTACTTTAATTTATTTCGAGTTTATATGAAAGAAAAACATAGATAGGATACTTAAAAAGTTCTTAACAATGGCAAGTTTGATGCAAGTTTACAACTGTAATTAGAATGTTGTCAATTTTAGAGTTGAAATACAGATACGTATGAATTGCTTAGGTTATTGAATGGAGCAATCATTTTTTGTTTCGAAATTTACTCTACGGTGATTGTGTTGATCAATTTCATATTGGAACAGAATAAGTGGAGAATACTAAAAGATTTACTATTTGTCAACCAAAAGAGCTAGTTTTCACTTTTTGTCCCTGTACTTAAACTAAACTTTGATACCTTGTGTTCATACTTCTTTATAAAGATAAGAATAATACAGATTGTACCTTACTTTTTAAAACATTTTGGGATAGTTATAATGTGATGGAACATATACACGTTGAGAAAACCTCATATTTTCTCGTCTTTCGATTCTTAAGCTCAAGAAGTAATAAAATGTCAGTGCTCATGGTTTGACAGTCAGTTTTTCATAAAATCTAATTAAAACATTTTGCATAAAAATAAAGCAACACGCTGAAAATAAAAACCAGTCTCAATTTCAAAAGAAACCGTTGTTTACTAGGAGCGGTAGCTCTAAAAGAAGTACATTTATGCATCAATATTTGTTGTGATAAACAAGTCTACTTTCCTTAACTAATGTTTATAAAAATGTAATTAAATTTTAATTTAGTGTTTTAACAAACATAGTGCATAATAATATATACAAAATATTTAAGTACATTAGGGAATTCATTTAAAAACACCAGATCCAAAGTAACTAAAATACTTTCATAGTACCCTCTTTATTTTCTAAGCACCAACTTTGAACTCATGAAACAACAATTCGAAGCACTGAGTACCGAAGTTTCGGCCCAGTAATGGCCGGAGCTTATTGCACATTGCAGCTTACTGCACATATTGAAGTTCTAGCATTGAGTGTGTAATAAATGCAAGCAATATGATACTATACTCCATATATTTTAATATTATTAGTATTTCACTACAGTTTCAGCCTAATGTCTCAGTTTTAAATTAGTTTCACTAATTAAAGTAACTTATTTTTGTTTGTATTGGTAGTACAAGGAAAGGACATTTCTAATTTTTTTTATTGAAATGAGTAGAATGAGCATTATTTGGAATACAAAAAGCATGTTCCACAGTTAAGTTGATGTTTATAATAAAAACAACTGGTCAAATGTTATATTGGAAAGCTATAGAAATTAGCTACTATTTGCATTTTATCAGCATTATATTTAAAGATGGCGCGAAGCGCAGTTTAGTCGAAGCGCCGAATACGAAGCTTGGGATAACAAATGGCCGAAGCTTCAAGCTTGATTTCGGTAATATGTTTTGATTAAGTCCGTTTTCATGAATAAAGACTGATTTATTGGGGATTATTTTATTTAGTTTGAAAAAAAAAAAAGCTTGAGAAACTTGCATGATGAGAGAGCAACTCACGTTCAAAAGAAAACAACTGCAGTTGCTTTCTTTACATTAATACTTCACTGGCAGAGAAAGCAGTTTTACAGATTTTTTTTCATTTTTGTTAAGTTTTTTTTTTTTTTTTAGTACTTGCTTGGGAGAAGTACCATTCAAACATGAATTCGCTTGCCAGGATACGAACTCCAATCTATCCCAACGGAACACTGACCTCTATGTTCTATGTTCCTGGGCAGCGTCAACTGTTAGGTATAGCGGATGAATTTTTTTGGATAAGAATTTCTCGATTAGAAGTCATTTTCTGGGACTAGGTTCAAACGCTCTAGTTTAAAATTGCTCGTATCGCAGTAAGTTTTTTTTTCCCTCTTTTTTTTTTTTCCATTATGTAAAATGATATCATTGAAACGTTCATTTCGCTTAAAATAATTTAAGCTGAATGAACGTTTCATGAGTCAATTAGCAAAATGAATCTTAACTGTAGTTTTTTAGTTCTATTAATTTGGTTTTAAGCAGATGAAAATAAGAAGTCTTTAGGCTAAAACTGAAATACATATATATATATATATATATATATATATATATATATATATATATATATATATATATATATCAGTAGCGAGGCGTGACTTCAAGCGTCAGTCATCGCTAACTTTCAGGTCCCAAAAGAAATATACCAGCCCATATGTTTCGCTCAGGGGTGTTTGTGATAAGAAATTTCTGAAAATTTTGGGCTGCCGTTCCGAAATTTAATTTTTCAGTTTTCGAAAATTTTATTTCCGTTGAAGCAGGAAATTCTCCTCACACAATAAATGAAGTATACTTTAAAATGATAAAAATCATTCATGTTGTTTTTATGAGTTTTAAAACTAAAAAATTCAACTTACCTTGTAAAAATCTTGGTTCACAGATGCTTCTTTTTCAATTTGAAAAGTTCAAGCTTGCTGAAATGCAAAGCTCGAACGGCAACGCGCACTACTTTTTATGAAAAACATTTTAATTGAAACTAAAAAGAGAGAGTAAAAAAACAAAACCACGCACACATATATTCGTTTTTGAAAGTTTGATGAAGTTCCAAAACACAAAAGGTAACGTTGTTTTCCCCCATGCAAAACTACTGTTGCAAACAATATTGTCTTCGACACGTCAGGCTCATATTGGCGCCATCGTAAGATAACAATATTTTTCTAACCGCAACCCCTTTTTTTGAAAAATGTGACGCACCGAATTGAAAAAATATATAAAAGAATAAACGAAACAGGAGAAAAAAAATCTCTACCCCTCCCCATCCAACCCCCACGATCCGAAAAACTGAGAGTTGCAGTAAAAACAAAATGCTTTGCACATAAAATTTCCGCGGGTAATCGCCGATGACTCGTACGACATTTAAGGGAAGCTGTGAAAGAATCTGATTGGCTGAAATGGCCGACAAGCGAAAAAAGTTGCGTGCGCACACGCAAACCGATGCGGTATCTTTAGCGATGAGTGAAGGTCACGCCTAATCGTTTACTCAACAGATGGCACCACTAAAATAAAATTATTTGGAATATTAAATGATCCGAAAAAATAATCTGAAAATAAAATTTTAAAAACTTTAATTCTTCCAGTGCAAAACGAGGTTTGCCTTCAGGTCATCGGCGAATCGTTCGATGACTTGAGGCCTCGCTACTGATATATATATATATATATATATATATATATATATATATATATATATATAAATAGATGTATGCTTGTATGTTTATTACTTATACAAATCCACAGTTTTCGTCTGATTTTCATCAAACTTGGCACAGAGGTTCCTTGATGTACTAGAATTCACATTGGCGGGGTTTTGAAATTTTAAAACAATCCAAAAAGCTCAAAAATCAATTTTTTGTCTCAAAATGGCCATTCTCTTTTAATTTTGAATAGATAGAGTAATTGAGATAAGCCTTTAAGCATACAAATTGATAAAATTTAACCCATTTAAGAGCAAGAATCTGAGAAACTGTCACGCCTAGGTGATTCATGACCTCTCAGATTTTCTCCCAAAAATTACCAAATGCTTATTATCTTATTGAAAGACCAAATCCAGAATGTTTTGCTCTAAAGTTGAGTTGTTTAGTTTTTATGGATCCCTAAAGATGAAGGTGCGGCATCAAAAATTAAGCGGATTTTCAAGACATGGAAGTTGCCGTGAGCCAAAACGCTTACCAGGAACTGTTTAACTCCAATTTTCTTTTTGTATATGGAATATAGAAGGTTGAAACTTTACAAAATGAATGTTAAATTTGTGGTAAGTTGTTGCCGTAAGGTCAGTGAAGGCCCTAAAAACAAGGCATTTTTGACGTTGTTTAGCGTTTTTGAGGTCCAAAAACAGCTTGTACATTTCAGTTAGCACGCAAAACTGTGGTGTCGCTTGAAAGGACCAGTGTAGAAGCACTTTTAAATTAATGTATAAATAACCGAGGTA
>JAXGGA010016638.1:0-26236 GCA_038373865.1 Uloborus plumipes | reverse complement strand
TTTGCGTATCTATGGGCTTTGGTGTGGTCTCTTCGTTTTTCTTCTTACAATTCTGTTATTTTATATATATATATATATATATATATATATATATATATATAAATGAATGTAAGTATGTACCTATGTATGTCCTTGTAGACTCAAAAACTACTCGTCAGATTTCGCGAAAAATTTTAGCTTTTTTGTGTCCTCACTGGGCACATCGAGACAAATTAGAAAAAAATCTGACAGGTAGTTCTTTTTTCATTCCAATTTTAGTTCAATCAAGGCTTCACTAGATAGCGTTTTATACAGGCTGCTTCATTACTCAAAACATCAATGGTAAAGATTTGCCAGCTAGAGAGCGCTGAATGAGGACCACCCAAATGTTTGTTTACATTTATTAGCATGTTGTTTCTGCTGTAGAAAGTGATGTTTATCCTATCTTTAAGGGTTAAAAAATATTGATATAGTTAACTGAAGTGGAGTACAGAGTGAATTGACGCCGAAGGCCTTATTAGTACTGCTTTTTAGGGGAAATAAATTCACTTTTCAGGTAAAGTTGGTCGCAACTCATGATTCAGTCATACGATATTCATTCATTGTTTACTTTCTTCGAATTAGCAACATATAGCAATGGCGTTCAATTTTGACATCTCTGCATTAATAAAATATACGCTTATATTCGCAGCCGATAAATAAAAATGTAGCAATGAAATAATATTGTTCTATTTACTATTTTGTTTCATTATTGTTGCTCACACGATCTTAATTGCTACGCAAAAGCTCAGATGTTCATTTTGATAGCGTTGACCCATCAGAGCGATAAATGGCGAATCTATTCGTAGGGACATTTCCTTTTGATGCCCCAGAATGAATGCCCTGCAATGAAGCGATTGGTGTTCAACGGAAAGACGATTGACAACAAAACATATTAATTTCTTTAGTAACAACGAAATGAGCATATATAATCGCTTGGTACTAAAGAGCAAGTACGAAAAAAATAAACAAAACTATAATTTAACGACGACCAACTGTAAAATTTTGTTTTCATTTACACAAAAGAAAAAGGTAATGTTCTTTTTATGTTAAATTTCACACATTGATAATATTTCGATAATTGGGAATCTGGTGTGGTTGCCAAATTTTTGGCTATAATTACTTTATTTTGTTGCTCTTTAGTTTATGTTTGCGAAGGAAGTATTTCCCTCGCTCATAAATTGGCCACAAAGATTTAACGCCAATAGGGAAAGATAACCAGACTTCCAATCACCGAAATCTTCCCTTTTTTGTTTCTAATTTCACACATACGTTTAATACTTGAAAGTAAAATAATGGGCCAACTGAAAAAAAAGCTGCGAAATAATGTGAGAATTCTTGTTAAAAAAACTCGCCAAATCAACTTTAAAAGCTCCATTAGCATGTAACATAATAAGTTTAATAAATATATCGAGCCATTATTATCATTGAAATTTAAATTAAAATGCAAAATAAGAGAAAAGAAGCAACCATGAAGACGATGCAGACTTAAAATTTTAATCTTCGCTTAGGTGGTAAGAAAATACATCGCCAAGTTAAAAAACGTACCTATAACTGAAACGTACATACTACCAAAGATCTCGGTTATTGAAATATTCTCAAAAGCTTTACGGAGAACAAATTCTTGATGTGCTTTTCAAGATATTAGTGCCATAGTCATTCCAAAATGTCCATTAAAATGTAAAAAAATCGCCAAATAAATTAATTTGACAATCTAAACTCATCAAAAGTTTTGATGGAACTATCGTTCCAAAATCGCCATTTATCGCTCTGCGGTGCCAGTGTCGTTTCATAATTTAATTATAATTCGAATCAATTAAAATGAAAAATAATTCGCTAACTAATTAAAACAAGCCGTTAAAATGCAGAATAAACCAGAAAATCGAACAAGCTATTAATTGACGTTAAAATATAATAAAATAGAATTGAATGCCAAATTGTAAAATTGTCGCCAACAAATTAAATTTTAATTTTGTCTTTTATTATCTGATTTGTATATAATGTTAGTTACCACAAAATTCGATAGATGTCGCTAGGCGACATGTATCCGTTTTTATCCCAAAGATTTTGATCAAATGAAGCAGCCTGTATAAAACGCTATCTAGTGAAGCCTTGGTTCAATCTACCACATAAATCTCTAATTTTTTAAAGGCTTTCCTCCATTCAAATCATTATTTAGTGCTTCCTCTCAACTTCTTCTCAATAGCTAATTTTACGTTTAATATTGTCTTTGCTTCGCGTGAAATTTGAACTGAGGCTTCTCTCAATTCAAATAATTAAGAAATGTTTCTTTCGTGAGTATTTACCCTTTAGTATATAATACTCATATCTCGTCATTTAGGGGGGTCAATTGCCCCCCCCCCCCCCCCCGGGCTTTGAAAAATCAATGTGTTTACATATGAGTGGGCGTGGTTTTTTAATGTTTTCCACTGAAATTGCATATAGCTTGGACCCTTTGTCCCCCCCCCCCTGGAAAAACTTGAAATGACATCCCTGATAATACTTTTGTTTTTAATTTTTCAAAAGTGGAAACGCAGTTTTTTAGAAAATCATCACAGATAAATAATAACAACTTTAAGCATTGATATTACATTGTCCTTCAAGCCGATTTAATTGACCTCGTTGTCACAAAAAAACCTCCTTTTATTTTAAATGTTGCGTTTTTAGCCGCACAACACCGAGCATATCTACTAGTATATTTATAAAACAGTTGTTTCCATTAAAATGGAACTAATAAAAATAGCTACTTTTGCCTCTACTTTTTTATATAAATTACAGGATGGACTTAAAATTCTTCCTTTCACTTTTTTTGCCATTTTCTTTTCTGGTGAAAAGCATTGCAAAGATGAATCCAATAATGGTCTCTATTATGATGGGTGTAATGATTTCTATAACTTAACAATAATGAAAATATGTATAAATAGATGTTTATATTTTTGAAAGCTCTTTTTAATTTAATGTATATACATGAATGTGTTTTATAGATTAGCCCATACAGTTATGAGATTCTTCTGTTTGTGTATGAAGAACTGTTGAAAGTGTCAGCCAACGTCACGACTGTGGATTCTGAATCAATTGAAAAGGTGCTTTTGGATTTATAACTTTAAAGAATTGAAAAGTTGAATTATCTGATAGCTGCCACATTTTCGTTATCCCCAGATAATTAAAATGTTGTAATTTAGTAACAAACTTCATGTTTGTGAAGGCTCAAAGTCGAACCTGATCATTATGGGTATGAAAGGTCATTGCAACTAATGGTGTGAATGGGCTGAAAAAAAGCCTCACTCATGCCTCTTCCTCTTTCATTTAGGGGATGAAAATTGTCCAACTGAGTGTCTTTTCAGTAAAAGTTAAAGAACTGTTTGATGCTGTATTTTTATACCCTCAAAAATCTGTTTTAAAGAACAAAAATTGTAAATTAGCTGATGAAATACTTTGGTGATATTTTTTCTGGAGCCAAAATATTCAGTCTGCAACATTCTTTAATGTATAGCACTATTTTTTAACTAATGCAAATTGAAATGGCGTTTCAAAAATCCTTTTTTAACACATTAAATGCTGTAGACCACCAAAGTTATTTAAAATCTTTTATTTTGTTCTTTAAATGCGTTATCATACTAAAGATTTTCCGCCCTAACTTTTTCTTTTTTTAAGCGGAATTATGTAATATGATTTCTGTGCATGAAAATACCAATTAAAATATTTTATGACTTCTTGTTTTGATACATACTTGGATTATCTACCATTTTTATTCGCAGAAAAGTTTTACTTTGATAAAGCCTATTTTTCTCATTGAGTAAGTAGGTACTGTCGTCCCCACTTAATCGGTTAACGGATAAATGAATACCCCGCTTATCTGAATGAAACATCCCGGAACCAATGCCATAGATGCAATGTTGGAGATCCCTGCTTAATCGAATAATATTTCTTGGAACCGACAGTATTTGTTTAAGCGGGGCCGACAGTATTTAAAAAAAAACTTATCAGCTTCACCAGTGGCTACCTTCCTATAATACCTATTTTGACTTGGTTCAACTTCATTTAAATCCATAGTTTCTTTGATCTAGCGGAGGGACTTTGAAAACTAATCTGAGAGTTACAAAACTGTATGTTCATTACAATTCCTTTATAAAGTTCTGTACATCATGTATGTAGGTAAAATCTAATTTCAGCCTATTTTTTCAATTTCAAATGCCCTTTGTCTCATGGTAACTCCAACACGAAAAAAGAATCCTTGCCCCTTCACTAAAAGAAACCTTGCTTCTTTTAGTGATTGGAGCTTGCTTAGCTCTTTCTTAGTGAATGGATTTTCTAATTTAGACTATGATTCCAGATTTAGAATGCTTAATATGTATAGTATTGAGCAACGAAGAATCAGAAGGGACATGATCGAGTTGTTTAAATTTATCAAAATGAATGATGTATAGGGTTAAATTTTTGCATGGGAAGCAGGACAAGGGGTCATTGTTTTATGCTGTTTAAATCACAGGCTAACCTGGAAATTCAGAAAAATTACTATTTTAACAGGGTGGAACTTGGAATAGTTCACCGGAAGATGCGGCAGGGAGCAATGGAGTAGATAGCTTTAAAAGGGCCATTGATCTTCATTGGGGCCGGCCACCTTGTCTAGTGGTCAGAGTAGTTTGCCATGGATGGTGTGGCCCCGGGTTCGAGTCCCGGCTTGGGCATGGATGTGCTTTCTCTCTCCTGTCCTTGTCCTTTCTTTGTGTGAATGTGTTGTTGTGTGAAAGGTTGCCTACTCTATAAACGGGTACCTATGGCATGCGTGTACTGTGGAAGTCGGACTTCACACCAAATAACGGTACAGTTGGAAAAGTGAAGCAGCGCACCCCAAATTGCCAGCCTGGCTGGCACACGACAAAAAAAAAAAAAAAACTTCATTGGGATCTATAATTTGACTAGGCCTAGCCCAGTTGGGCCCGGAGCCTGTTGCATGTCGTCACATTTGTATTTGTATTTATATCCACTCATTGGCTTCTCCAGGCTAAGGTTTGTGGGTAGCTGAGAGTCTGACAGTAAGGTATAAAATCGTGGGGGGGGGGGGGGGAGTCGATTCTACCAGTAGGTAGGTAGGTACGATTCATTTCTTTTCATACTGCTTTGAGAAGAACTCAAAAAAATAAATCATTTTAGACTAATTAATTTTTGATCAATAAATTAATTTTTAGACTATTAACTGGTGCTTTGTTTTTATTAGCTGAGCTAATTAAGAACAACTTGGGGAAGAAACAATAGTGTAGCAATGTCACACTTCATGGAATCGGCTAAATTCATTAGTGAATGGAGAAGAGCTTGAGATAGGTTAATTGAACCTGTGGTTAACTTAACCAGCAGCTTTAATGAATCGAATTGTTAGAAACAGAACCATATCCAGCTTTATTGAATCAAAACTAGTTAGAACAAACATTATTCATACAAGCAGGCCACTGTAGTCATTTTTCTATTTGGATAAATTGAGCGATTATTTAATGCAAAATATGTCTCTCATTGTTACTTTGTTCATTCTGCTTAGTACACTTCAGTGTTTTGTAAAAATATTGTGCTCTTTCTCTTTTTTAGGGCATAATAATACTGAAGTTTCTTAAAGTTTACAAAAGACGATCTGTTCCCCCAGATACAGAGTTTCAGCAATGGCTTGCTGCTCATCCTACGGTGAGTACTTTTTTTAAAATATTAACATTTTATCAAATCATTAAAGTTTCTAGCCTTTTTTGGGTTTTTAACTATATTTCTTGTACTCAGGCTTTGAATCTACCTGCACTATCTAAAACAAGACTGTCATTTGGATCTTTAATGCAAGGAAAAGTGCACACAATCATCAGTGAGTATTATCTTAATGATTAATTTTACTTTTGCTGAAGAAGGAATATAGGCACATTTTTACACAGGAGTAGTAGATTCCAGATATTACTAGTGCAGTATATTTTGTCCTGATTTTTATCCTTTTGATCTTAAGATAGTCCTGTTTTTTTAAATTTTTTGAATTAATTATCTGTTATTCAAATCTGTTTTTTCAAAACTAAAATGCAATTATGCCAAAATGCAACTCTTTCCTTGCTTATGTTTTAAAAATCTCTTTTACTCTTTTTTATCATTATATTTATTCGAGCAAAAGTTTCCGTAATTTTCATTTTTCAATATTTGCAGCTCTGGTATGTGTTTAAGTAACCTGTGTTAATTTTTTTTTCTGCATAGAAAATTATTTAATAACCAAAGTGAGGGATTGTTAGAATTGTAGCATGAAACCAATTGCCATAAGATACAAAAGTGACAACCAACAAGAGGCTCTGGGCCCAGCTAGGTTGGTTCTGGTCCATTAATAGTCCCTAATAAAGATCAATGGTCCTTTTAAAGCTATCCACTCCCTTGCTCATTGCAACTTCTTCCGGTAGGCTATTCTAAGATCCCACTACTCTAAAAAAATAGTAATTCTTCCTAATTTCTAGTTTAGTTTGAGATTTGAGTAGCGAAAACAATGTCCTCTTGTCCTACTTTCCATGCAAAATTTTAACCCAGTAACTTCTTTCATTTTGATAAATTTAAACAACTGAATCATGTCCCTTCTGATTCTCCTTTTGCTCAAGACTGTACTTATTAAGCAATCTATACCTGTTGTCATACTCTAAATTAGAAAGCCCATTTATTAACCTCCTTTGAACTTTGAACCCTTTCCAATAAATTAATGTGGCATCGGATTCTGTTCTAAGCGAAACAGAATTAACACTAGATAACAGGGCACAAATATGTATTTAATAAGCATGAGCACAGTACAAATACAGAAAATTAACACACGGTCATCAAGAGTTTACATCAACATCTTTTCATCAACTTTGTTGCACAACATGTTTCTTGCTCAGCGGTCGCCCGCCAGCTAACTGTGTCACCCCGTCTGTGGTGCTGCGTGCTTAAGATTACCTGGATGACGTCATTTTGAGAATTCTTGACAAGAAGTTCCGGTTGGAATCTCCACATTAATATTTTTCTTAAGATAAGGACACCAAAACTGAACAGCCTACTCCGAATGAGATCTTACCAAACTTCCATATAAAAGCAGAACCTTCTTAGGGAATCTCTGAACTCTGTGCTCATATATCTAATGTCTGAGCACTGTGAAGCCTTCTATTGTTGTTAGAAGATATTTAATATATGTTTTGATGTTTAATTGTGTAATATATCAGGTGATGGTTTGCAAGAATAGTCAACAGTAGATTATGTTCTCTGTGTAGAATTTATTGTGATTCCTCCCTTCTCAACATAAGATTTTTCAAAATTGTGCAGTTTAGAATTTTGAAGATTCATATTTTATTCCCCAAGCTTTATTTTATAAAATAAGTATATTATTTTCAGATCCTGAACTCTCTGAGCAAACTTTGATGCTCTGGTTGGATTTAGCAAAGTGGCTAGAAGTATGTGCACTTTCTTGGTTTTTTAAATATTAGTGTGTATTCAAAAATGTTGTTGCCTCCTCTCATGCAAATCAGGGGGAAATGGGGGGCATGCGAAATTATTTTTACCTTTAACTAATTGAAAGAAAGTGAAAATTGTTTTATTTCTTTTGTGGGCAAGAACCCTGGGTTTTTTTCAACTAGCGAATCCGGGAATGCTAAAACGTTTGAATTGTGAACCCTGGAATTCCCCTGATTTTATTTTTATCCTCCTGCTTTTAAATTGGAAATATAAAATAAAAAAAATTGCGCATTTACGCATCAATTTTTAAAGAAAAAAATAAAGTACAAATGATTTTTGCAAAACAGAATTCTCCACACATTTCAGTTATAGATGATATATAGTGTCCAGTATTTTTATTTTATTTATTTTGTTTTGCAGAAACAACAATACATGAATTTCTTCCCTCCCCCTGCCGAAGTTGCACTGAACACTGAAGACTCCAATCACTTTGTCCATAAACAATAATAAAGGTCCTTTCTAGTTAAAACATTAGAAACATGTTCCATTTGGGGAAAAAAGCCGGAAATAGTGTCTGCTGAATTTAGTTGCTGTATTGGATTGGACGATACAGAAAGCTCATTATAACAAAAGCAATTGAAGGGCTTAGAGGATGAAGGGGCTGAGTTCAGGGATGTCATTTCAAGTTTTTCCAGGGGGGGCAAGGGGTCCAAACACAATACAACTTTACCGGAAAACATCAAAAACCACGCCCACTTATATGTAAATACATTGATTTCTCAAAGCCAGGGGGGGCAATTGACCCCCCGCCCCCGCCCCCTAAATGACGGGCCTGGCTGAGTTACATTTTTAAAAAATGAACACTCTGTACAATGGTAAGCAATGGATACAGGTAAGCAAATAAAACTTAGTACATCAAACAGTAGATGTCAATAGACCAATTTCACACGCACACCAATGGCAAAACCAGAACCCAAAAAAGCTGCAACAACTACAATAATAAAACTTTGAACTTTAATTACTCGCAATTTCTGTTTTCTCACTTAACCCTTTCATCACCCAAGCCCTTCAATTAACGTAGATTATATAGGGATAAAGTTGGGGCTTTTCCCACCCTGGTGGTTATAATGGGATGGCTTTATAATATGTGGGCATTATAACAAGCATCGACTGAATACAATAACTTCTCTGAGCACTAGTGTTGAAGAATAAAGTTGGCTATATTTTTACTATTGAGAAAATCAATGAAAATTAGTAATAAGTTGGTGAGAGAATGTATAGTGTAATTATAAGTATGCGTTCTATTGCCACAATCTGTGTGTATTTTAGTTAACTATAGCCATGTTGCTATCTAATTTTGATGAGATATTGTAATCTAAATTTGCAAGTATCTTTCCATCCTCAGAATTGCATTTAATAACATTTCAGTGTGTTCTTTGCTGTACTTATTAGGAATAAAATGTTCATAATATTATGCGTTAGATCTTCTTAATATTTAATTCCTTTGTGCTGTGTAAGACCCCACTCCCCTCTCCCTTTTGATTCGAAATTAACTTTTACTGTTTGCTTTGATTACTTGTGAGTTTGAAAAAAATATGAAAGTATTTTAACCATTTTGTTGAAGTGTGTATAGTTCTAAAATAATTTCTTAAATTTTATTTATTCCAGCTGTCTGAAGATGAACTTAAAATGATTGCAATAAAAAACCTAGTGTCAAGTTATCTTAAAAAACATTCTGAGACAAGTGTTGCTCTGAGTGAAGATTTGGTGTTTTTAGACACTGTAAATAATTTGATGCAAAAGATTAATGATCCAAAAATGGCTACTGTTTGTGCAAGCTGGGCTGCTAAAATGATGCCAAAAGGCAAGTTTTTTTTTATCTAAAGAAATTTCTAGCTTTTATCTAAATTTCATATTTTTATAATATATTCAGTTTGATGAAATAATCTGAGATATATCTAAAAAGTATGAAGAGAACTAATAACTTTTTGTGTGTTTTGTTATTTATTTTTTAATTTTGATGTAAAGTTTCTGAGTTTGAGTGAAATATTTTAAATTGAGTGTTTTATTATAATTGAAATATTTCGTAATGAGTGTAAAGAAATTTATACTAGAAAGGGAAAATAAAGGAGTTCATGAAATTCTTTATCATAACTTATTGTAAGAAGTTATTTTATTTTGACAGAAATTTTAAAATTTTCTGCTATTGATCAGAAATAATGTTTAGGTACCATTTAAGGAAAATGAAATATATTGGAAATTAAAACTAAAATATATTCTTAATTGTTACATTTTTGATGCACCTTTTTAAATACCTTCTTAATGCTAACCCATGAAGCATAAAACGTAAGTTTTTGAAAAGTAAACAATAAGTTTTCAGTTTAAAAAAAAAAGCCTTCTAGTTTGTCTTTCAAGCATGGCAACTTTTTGGCAAATAAAATTTTGAAATAGTATTTTGCCATTTCACCTTAATTCAAAGTTTTGTGTTAAGTACAGATGATAAATACATTTAACAAATGTGCCGTTCTTTAACATGAGAATTAAAAGTGAGCCCAGCACCAGCCTGAAGTGGGCTCGTGCTCATGGTAAGATATTCAAACGTCAATCTCCATACTCATTTTGGGCATTACAAATGGATTTGAAAAAATAAAACAATAATAAAAAGATTTCCTTCCAGTGCAAAAGTGCATGAAACTTAAAACATGGAGAAAAATACTTCACTTTTGAATTTTAGTATATTTTTTTCAGCGTTTTCTTTACGTAACAAACCTATTTGTTTATTTATCGATTTAATTTTTTCAAAAAAATATTTAGATATTTAAATTAATATTTGACTCAAATAAAAATTTAATAAAACAAAAACAGAAAATAAATTAATTTTTATTATGTTTGATTATGATTACTATTACAATACATAGTATAGTAATGCATCGGAAGTAGATCATTTTGAAGAAATTTCTACAATGTTTTCATTAACCTTTAAAAACCGGGTGGTACACTTGCTGTACCGCAAGTCTTTTTTCCTTTGAGGACGAGGTTGAAATCTTCGCTTCTACCCTTTGGAACACGGGATTTTTCCAAGATTTCATGCCCCTTACTGAGGGATTTCGGCTTTGTATTTGAACCACAAAGTCATACAACCTAAGTACTTGCCGTTGCACCTTCTCATTTTCAAAGGAAAGGGGATTTATACGATTCAACAGTTGTACCGCCTGTCTCGAAAAGAAAACTTCTATACGAATAGTCTGGATTTAAAAAGTTAACAGAAAGATTTAAGAAAAAATAATTTGAACTAATTGCATATGTAATATAAGTAAGTACCCATATTTGATTAATGTAAAACAATAGCAGAGACGAACATTTCATTAAACCACTTCGGGCCATAGTGAAGGTTTTTTACCTGGACCTTTATTTTTACCTTTTGAAGGTTTTTTACTTGGACTTTGATTTGGACACGAGACACTATCTCTTGGGCTTGAGCCTCTGAATCATTTCTGTTTTGAGCAGAAAAAATAGTAATAATAGTAGTACACTAATATCTATTGTTTATAAAATTATAATGCATTGAATCGTATTGCTTGTGTAATGTGTATAGTCTACAACCAACTTCAGGTAATTGTCTTGTATATAATCCAAAAAAAAAAAAAAAACTGTTATCAGAGATTTATAATTGGCTTCAGTGATTATAGGTATTTGCATTTTTACTGTGCTCTTTGCAGTTAACTCTGTATTTATCAGACCCATCATGATTTAGTTATGAACAATTTCAGAGGTTCTTGTTACTGTATTTTTTTTACACTAACTTACAGTGTTTTTGCATTTAATCTCGTTTTTCTCTGTTACAGGGGCAAATTGTGTGACCTTTTCGGATCTTGCTGTAAGATATGCACAAAACTGGCTGAATAGATCTCCAATGGACTCAAGTGCTGCAAGCAGCTTAAAAAATTTATTGCGCCGTCGCCAAAGAGCTGCCGTTGAAAAGATATTGTTTAGTTGTAATTTAGCCTCAGAGAGAATATTGACCTGTGTTCACGATCCTTGTCAACTTATTGAGTATTTATTGGAAGAATATTGTGTGTCAGTTAACTCTAGTATGAAAGGTATAGTTATTGTGATGCTTCTAAATGCACTATTAAACTAATTTTATAATCTTTTTTTGCATTCCACGAATGTTACGATCGTTTTAAGAATTGAAAATTATTTGCACGAGTTAAGTGTTTTGTGTGTATGTGTAGTTGTGAGTATCTTTTGCCTAGGTATAGTTATTGTGATGCTTCTAAATGCACTATTAAACTAATTTTATAATCTCTTTTTGCATTCCACGAATGTTACGATCGTTTTAAGAATTGAAAATTATTTGCACGAGTGAAGTGTTTTGTGTGTATGTGTAGTTGTGAGTATCTTTTGCCTAGGTATAGTTATTGTGATGCTTCTAAATGCACTATTAAACTAATTTTATAATCTCTTTTTGCATTCCACGAATGTTACGATCGTTTTAAGAATTGAAAATTATTTGCACGAGTTAAGTGTTTTGTGTGTATGTGTAGTTGTGAGTATCTTTTGCCTATAAGTTTTTTTTTTTTTCAATATTTTGCCTGATGTACTGAAATTCAAATTTTATTTCAGTTTGTAAAGTTGCATTTGATATTGCTGAAGAAACCAAAATTGACCTAGCTGCAATCTTTTCCAAGTTTTTTTTCAACTGGCTGAGTTTCTCCCATTGCAATTCAAATTTGGATGAAGTAACTTTTCATTTTTATTCCATGTTTATTAAAATTTAGAGCTTTCAATTGAGGGACCTTTAGTATCAAACCCAGCTCCATGTATAAAGTTCCATTTTTTTTAATAATTTGATATTGTTACAATATTTGAGATTTTTAACTAATCTTTCTCAATCAGGTCAAAAACCAATTTTACTTGAAAATCAGTTCCATTTTATTACTACTGTAAAAACAAATGGGTAACATCAATTCTATTATCATAATAAAATCGCTTAATCAGCTCACACTTTAGATTGTACATGGCATAAAATTAAGATGCATGAATTTAATTAGAGTTTCAGTAAGGGGATTTTTTTTTTTTTAAAGGCCGATTATCATCAAAATCAACTCAATTATTTTTATCTGTAAAGAATTAAGGAAGGGATTAAGATAATAGCTAATTTAAAAAAGAGAGCAAAAATGAAGTCTTACTCTGAATTTTCATCAAACAGGAAATATATTTTGGAAATATTCTGTAGGTCGAGTTTGAAATGTTTTTCTGTCTCTTGTGTATATTTTTCATAAATGTAAAGCTTTTTTTTTTAATCCATAAAAAATATAACTGGTTTTGATACTGAACGGCTTATTTGTCAAATGCACTCACCTAAAATTAGAAATACTTATAAAAACTTGAATTGGTTTGTGACTAACTTAAAAGTTTTCACAATCAAGAATTACAGCTACGTGATTATACTGTGTTTCTGAACGTTATAGTTTTGCATAAATTAGACTTTACCTTTTCAGTTCAAGTGCTATTTCATGCAATTTTTTCAACAGAAAACTTTAGTTTCATCTTTATTTTTAGTCTTTTTGTTATGCACTGTACTCTCATGTCTGTTTTAAGTAATATTTATTCTTGTATAGCTTGAGAACCATTTTTGCTTAAATGCAGTTTTATGATCAATATTTCAGTGTTTAGATATTTTTTTTTTAATTTGAAAATGAGTTTATGAAAGAGTTGTCTTCTCTTTTTGTGAAAACAGTTATGAATTAATAAATTTTACTTTTTGCTAATTGAACTTAATGTAATTTCAGTCTGTATTTGGCTCTCCTACAATTCAAATTATTGAAGATTCTGATGATGATAATCAAAATTTGTTAAAGTATGTGGTTGCTTATTTCTTTCTTATTACAGTGTATCTTAAGTGCGTTACAGATTGTCATTCTTTCACCTTTTATTTTTTCATTATTTAGGGCCATGTTCTTACTTCTGGGCAGTCCATCAGAATTTCACCCAGAAATTTCTGAAGCAGCAGCAAAAGTGAGTATTATTATAGTTATTTTCTAGGGCTGGTGAAAAGTCTTCAGAATCTCAAAGTATCTGCCGTTTCACTAACCAGTTTTGAACCCTTAAAACAGTCGGAGTGTAGAAGAGGTATACTTATTGAATGACTGATAAAGTAAAACTTGTTTTTGAAAAGTTGTCTTATTAACGCTGCAAGAACTCGGAGGAAGATACCAAAAATTTAAAAACGGATAAAAGTACTTGATGGACATGGTCAATGTAATACAGAAGGAAAAAGTGACCCTAATCTCACTATTAAAAATTGGAGACCTTTCAGTCATTAGCTTTCATTATCTTGAGCTAACAGAGTTATGAAGTTGTTGATTTTAAGCTGAGTTTCTAATGAGATAAAGATACTCGTCAGTTATATCATTAAAAAAAAAAAAAGCTTCTGTATAGTTCAAGAAATTAGAAATTTAAAAAAATTTAAGAAAATTTCCGTGAAAGAAAATTTTCATGGAGCTGTAATATTAAAAATTACACATTCTAAAAATGTTTAAAGCTATTAGAGTAAATTGATAAGTCAACACATGTTTACTTTCCTCCCATTAATGATGTCAATAAAAAAAATCTCATAGTTTGAACTTTCAAGACTTAATATTGGTCATAAAAGTTCTCATTTAGTTATCAAAGTGTTTTCTGATGTTGTATGACTTTTCGTAACCCAACTCCTTTACAGTTTGACTATCGTCCACTGCCATGGCCAATCACAAGTTCTCAAAATTAATAAAGCAGGCATTTCTTCGAATCAGCGAATCCACGAAGAAGAGAAGATCTCTCAGTTAAATGAATTATAGATTGCCTAACTTTCATTATATGTACAATTCCATGTTTCACGGAAATTTTCTTTCTTTTTTAAAATTTCTAATTTTTTTGAACCATTATATTATTTAAAGATATAACTGACGAGTATCTTCATCTCATTAGAAATTCATCTTGAAAATTCAGATTCATAACTCTGTTAGCTCGAATTAACGAACGCTAATGACTGAAAGGTCTCCGATTTTTGATAGTGAGATCAGAGTCACTTTTTTCTTTCTGTATTATATTGACAATGTCCATCAAGTAGTTTTACTCGTTTTTTAAATCCGTTTTTAAAGCTTCGATATCTTCCACCGAGTTCTTGCAACGTTAATAAGTTAACTTTTCAAAAACAAGTTGCACTTTATCAGTGATTCATTAAGTATACCTCTTCTACACTCCGACTGTTTTAAGGGTTTAAAACTGGTTAGTGAGACGGTAGATTGCTATTGAAGGAAAAGACAAGATATTAATTTAAATGAAAAATCTTACGGCTCGCAATCATCAATGCCGAAACCGAGTCATAAGTCTAACTTCACACTTTGATTCAAAAGGAGAAACCTGTTTAACAGCAGAAAGAAATTGCATACACACAAATGTGTTGAAAACGTGGCTGGGTGGATGGGAAATGCAGAATGACACCTAAACTGCAGCTACCTCCTTGTGGTGCGTTCTGGGCTGTTAATGTAACGAAATATAATTGCATTTGCAACTAAAAGCTGCATTTTGCCCATTCATTGCAAAAAAATAGTATCTGGATCACAAAAGAAGAATTGTTGCTATGTGCAAAAAATGGCAAAAAAAGTCAATTTTTGGTTAATTTCACGGAAACAGTTTATGTACGAACTTAATACTGAATAGAATGTAAATAATTTTGAAGATGCATGAAAAGAGTCTTAAAAGGATGCATTTTAATGATATTAGAACAAAAATGGTTAATTTTTATATTTTCCTGAAAATTTTAGAAAATTGACATTTTTTTGTATTTTTAGAGAAATTCAAGCCCTGGTAGGACACAAAAGGAGTTGTTTAAACTTGATAATATTTTATATATGAAAAGAACTTACGCATGCACAGCTTTTGCTGGGTATTACAGAATAAAATTCCAAAATTTTTGTTTTTCGCTCCACCCTAATACATTCTTTGGACTGCAACCTTCTACCATCTGTGGAGGGGGGGGGGATGAGTAGGATTACTTTTCCATTTATTAGATGGAAATCAAAGCTCTAAAAGAAAATAGCAAAAATAATGAAATTGGAATGGTCTAAGAGAATTTTATAAGAATTAAAATAAAAAGTGATTTAAATCAATGGTTTAAAAAAAATTGATTTAAATCATCGACACCTTGTTTGGCAGAATAGCTTATATTTAGCTACAATCAAGGCCAAAGATTCCTCTCGTCAGCTGCCAAATAGTTAACTCATTTTTGTCTAAATGCAAAGCACATGTTACATTTTAAGCATAATTTTATATGACAAATTGTTATACATTATCAAAGATTTAAGAAAATTATTTGAAGAAAATGTTTTAAATAATAATATTAGCTTAACTTAATAAATATTCGACCATATTTGGCTGAACAAGATTACCAAAAAAGAAGATAAACTTCCTTAGCAACAGTTTTTAAACATTAAAGTACTAGATTTAAGCTTTTTTTTTCTACTAGAGGCATTATTTCATAAGAATTTTTTTTAGAAAGGAGAAAAAAAAAAAAAAAAAACTGCAAAGATTAAGCATGGAATTGCACCATCAAAATTGCCATTGTTTTTACATTTAGCACTGACAAAATAAATTTCACTGAACAAATTAAATTACGGAAGTTTTTCCAATAGAATTACTCAAAAGTAAATATACACTATCTAACCAGTTGTGAAACCAGCCCTAGGTAGAGGATCCTCGAAAAACAGAAAAATCTTCAAGGGGCAAAATTCCACTCCTGGCCACACATTTTGCATTTGATACCCCCCCCCCCCCCCCTTCGCCGATACCATCTAAATGTTAGCTTTACAAATTAAAATGATGGGCATTGGCATGTCGAATAAATTGAAAATTTTTTTGATAAAGATAAATATAGTTTTACTTTTGGCTTTATTTAACCCATTAATGCCAAGCGTCCCTTTTTAGGGACGGTCCAAAAAAGGGTATGAATTTCCCCAAAATGCACATTTCAACCAAATAATAGTGTTCAATTAGTACCTTGGTATTGTTTCAATTCGTTATTAACAGATTGCAGCAAATAACCATTGTAAAGTGTGTTCTGTAGCAGTTTTAATATGATCTTTATCAAAAATTACATCGTTTACAATCTGAAGGAAAAAAGCTAAGTTTTCAAAGTTATTCCCAGCTTCCCAGTTTATGTTAATTGCTGATTGTTTTCTTTTTAAATATTATATTGTAGGCAGAAAGAAATTTTAGTAAAAAGCGTACCATGGATAGTCAGAAAAATAGGTTAAAAAACAATAATGAGGAATCTGCATGGGTCGGGTAATCGCGAACTGTTGATTAATTTCAATAGTCTATTACTTCAAACCCCCAAATATCAACTCGGTTTTTAAAAATCTGCTCAGGATTTTGCAAAATTACAGCTTAAAATCAGCTAAAAACGAAACTAAGTTCACGTGACACAAAAAGGGGAGGAGCTTGCTTCGACGTCAAGGTTCACTTTGAGTTGCGCTACGGTGAAACTGGTTGTGGTAGAAGCGAGGGGGATAGGCGAAAACGACAGGGGAACCTTGTTGCTTACTGCTATTTATTAAAAACGAAGGGGCTCTTATTATAATCTTTAGGAGAATATTCAGGGGGAAAGAGAGAGATGTATATCCTCCTGAATGTACAGTCTCCGATGCCAGAAATTCCGACGTCAAGATCAGACATTCAATTGCACATCACTTTATTCACAAGTAAATGACTTCGAAGTAAAATTGTTTACTTAATTAAATGAATACCGATACCGAGAGCTTCTCAAGCACCTAAAGATATCATGGGAGTGTTGGATATTGGGATAAGTACACGAAATTACAGAAAGAGTGTTGAATTCAGATTGCAATAAATGCTTTTAATGCAAAAGTTGAAGCAGAACAAAATTGAATAAATCAATACATGAAAACAAAACATTAACAAACAAGCAATGATAACAATAACCTGTACACGATTATCCTTCGGAAAAATAAAATCAGTTCAGTTCGGAGTTTTTTTTATTTAATTATTTATTATTTAATTTTAAAGGAGTGATCTAGAGTACCTTCCATATTCATAATTTTTAGTTTAACGTAATGAGAGATTCATCCAAAGAAAACACTTTTTAATGAAAAAAAGTGTAAATATGCATAACGGTAAATGGATAAAATGAAAACCGGTCTTGTATAATTAATATACTGTTAAATAAATTACTGTACAATATTTTTCGCAATAGAACAGTAAAGAACGCAAACAGTTTTCAGTTTACTTTTATTTTTATTTATTTTTTCATCGCTCTTGCACCATTCTTGTCTTTTCCTTTTGTGCATTAGAAAAAATTGAATTTGGTGTGTTAAATGTTGAAGATTTGCAACAAGACTCAACAAAATAATGGCAGTTCGTACTTGGAGCCATCTTGAGAATGCTACCGATGTTATTTTGCAAGGGTCTCCAAACTATGGCCCGGGAATATCTAAAATCTGGCCCGCAGCTTTGGGCCAGATTTTAGATGCATACATGAGCTAAGTCTATTGGTAGGTATAATTTAATCTACTGTGAGAATTTATTGTGTATTTATATTTCGTGAGTTCCTAATATCACATATTACGATGAAGGCAGTATCAATCATTAAATCATGAATTGGCATCAAGAAGTTTAACTTCTGTATTCTGTCTTAATCTAACCGTTAAAAATTTCATTTATAATTTTTTGTGATTTGTTTCTTTAGAAATTAAGCATAGTAAGAAAAAGACATTAGGGAAAATTTCTAAGTCCATAAAAGATTTAATAAGGTTGTACAAAATGCTTCTAACAGGTAATAAATGTAATTTTTTTCAAAAATAATAATTAATGATAATTAAGTAGGAAATGTTATGGAGTAGGTAGCTTCGGAAATAAACCAATTTGGAATCATTTTTAAGTAACTTTGATTATTCTAGTTTTTCACCCCAGTGTTTAATGAATGTTAGTTATGATGGTCTAAGAAAAATTCTACATTCTATGAATGGAAACTGAAGAGTAATGTAAAACTTGAAGCTTGTTTTTAAACTATAGGAATGCCTCAACGCTTATTTGAAAGTGCAGTTCATAGGCGGCTGGTGCACCAAAAAAGTGGGAGTCAAAAGAAACGTATGCATGAGAGGAATCAGCACCCCTGAAGTCCTTTTTTGAAGAATTTTGTTACATAGATTTTAACACTAATGATTTAATGACCAATTTAAAAAGTGAGAAGTGGCCTTAAAAATTAAGACGGATGGCCACCTTTGACATACGCCTTCCGATTCTAAGTTCTACCCTTATGAAATAGCCTGAAAATAAGTCCATTTTTTAGAATTTGCAGTTTTTACTTACGTAATATAAATCAATCCACTGAGTAAAAAAAAAGAATTTCAATCGATCCATTAGTTTTTTTATTCTGAAAAAGTGAGGGGGAAGGGCCCTTTTCCTTTTGTAAGTGAGGGGACATCCCCCTCCCTTGTCCCCCTGTACGAGCCGCCCTATGGTGCATCAGTTATTACATATATTTCAACTATTTCTAATACAAATATGTACCTGATTCTGAATTACGATGTGTATGATGATATATCCATTTAGGAGGGGGGAGGGGGGTGGGCTGGCAGCGAGCCTTGGGTAATTTTCAAAAGTGGCCCGTGGGCAAAACGTTTGGAGACCCCGGTTCTACAGCGCGTCTCGAAATGATAGGTCCACCCTTATTTTTCTAAATTTCGACTGTTAATTAAGAATAAGAATCACTTTTTTTGCTCGTGATTATATATCTGTAATTGTTATAACTATGTTTGATGAAATTTCTTAAAAATAAATCATTTCTTCTTATTTGATGCAAATTTTCATTTTCAGACCGTTTCAAAAAGATAGGTCCACCTTCAGAAATATTGCCCCAAACACATAAATTTCCAAAAATTTGCATAAGTATCGTTGCCTAGTATTGCTACGGGATTATGCTTGCTGCTGTGGAGGTATTTAAACAGATTTGAGCAGCACTTTGTAGTTAAACAAAACGGGTTGTCATTGCAGTCTTTCGCTGGCTGAGCAGGGGAAAATTAATGCATTTAAACAGTCTGGAAAATCGAATAGAGAAATAGGTAAGCTTTTAATCAGATCGCAAAGTGTTGCAAACAATTTTTTGCTATTTAGAAATGCTTATAGCAGTAAAAAATCATCTGACAGCCCATCAAAAGTGACACCCCGACAAGGAAGCACTATCGTAAGGGACCTAAAAACTGGAAATAATGGGCATATCCACTTTGGCCACACAACTAAACCCTTCAGTATCAAAATCTACTGTCCACAGAGCGGTAAAGAAGTTTGGCAGTTTAGTTTACTTGAAGAGAAAAGCGGCTCCGAAATTTACTAAAAAGCACAAAGAAAAGAGATTGAAATTTGCGCAGGAAGTGATGTCCTGGAAACAAGATAGGCATCGTGTGATATTCAGTGATAAAAAGGAATTAAACCTGAATGGTCAGATGGTTGGCATTATTACTGGCACGATCTGCGTAACGATAGACAGATATTCTCGAATAGGCAAGCTGATGGTGGTTCCGTTATGGCTTGTGCCCGATTCAGAGGGACAGGAAAAACTGATATAGCATTTGTAGACAATGGTTTGAATGCTGCTGGCTATAACAAGCTGTTTGAACAATATTTTATTCCACAATCAGAACCTATTGGGGGCCCATTCCTCTTGTTCCAACCAGACAATGCTCCTCTGAACTCAGCAAAGTCCATTTTTGAATGATTTCTGGATAATGTTGTACATATTATCTATTATCGACCTTACAGCCCCGACTTGAATCCAGTAGAAAACATGTGGGGTATACTCGCAGTGAGGGGTGTAAGCAGGCGGAAGACAGTACAGCAGTACTGCAGACTTAAAAAGGGCTATTTCCCCCGAATGGTCAAAAATCGAGACAAATTGTTTGCAAAAACTTGTAGAAACCATGCCAAATATGATTTATGAGCTTATTCAGAAAAAAAATCAGAAACATTTCTTATTAATTCAACATTTATTTGATGCTTGGTTCAGTGGACCTATCTTTTTGAAACAGCTGTTTCATCTAATTTTAGTTTTCCTCATTATTCCTATTATTTGTAAATTATTTATGAGCTATTTTACATTGAATGAAGTAATGTAGTTTATAAAATAGTACTTTGTACACAATACTAGGGATGCACCGATTAATCGGCAGTACCGATTAATCGGCCATAATCGGCCACTTTGCCGATTATTAATAATCGGCAAAATCGGGCCGATTAATCGGCAGAAAAAATATTTTTTAAATATTATGCTTTAAAGTAAACCTTTACTAAGAAATTACAGTATAACCTCGATTTAACGATTGCCCATGGACTATAAAAAATTATCGTTAAATCGAGGATATCGTTAAATTGAGAAAGCATACTTATAAGTTAAACGGATTAAACTACTGATAATTAAGTGAACGTTTAAACATACGTTATTTTGCTTCTATAAGAAAACTGCGCATTTATATTATTTCCAAAGTTATTTCATTGATCTTTGTTTTCTTTTGTTGAGAAAATTTCACTTTTTTCGACCTCATTTTTCTCGACTGATCACTCTCCTCTCAAGGTGCAAAAAAATTGTGTTTGGAATGCTAGAAGTTTGGACGTTACTGAAGGATGAATCTTTTTACTATTGGAGCATGAGGTTTCATGCTGTTGCAAGTAAAATAGTTAGAAAAATATTTTAAATATATACTACTGTATGTTTGACGAGAGATAATTTGGCCCTGTCCGATATCATCGTTAAATCGAGGAAAGCTATCGTTAAATTGAGGAAGTTTTAACATTAAATTCAAGGCATATGAGTCGGGACCAATGAAATGTATCGCTAAATTGGGGAAATCGTTAAATCGGGTATCGTTAAATCGAAGTTATACTGTATGATGAATAATTTTATTAAAAATAACAATAATCCTCACCGTTGATGTAAAGTTTTTAATACATTAATTCTCCTATTTTGAATAAAAACGCACATAGTTAATGTAGCAACAGCAACATTTTTCATGGGTCGATACTTTTCTCCTTGCTTTTAGATAATCTTCAATTTTCACAAAGAATAAAGGTCTTGAATTACATGGCTATAATTGAAAAATTGAAACTGAAAGAACTTCAAAATTGGATTGCTCACCACACAGACTCCCCTCCCTTTTTTTTTTTTTGAATTTTCATGTCTAGTTACATAATTAGCAATGTGTTAATGCAACATTATTGACAAGAATATGAAAATTAGTTCAGAGAAATGTGATAAAATTTTGAAATTATTTTGGAAAAATTAGGAATATGGAAGAAAAAATTAGGAACTATTTCAAAAGTTAGAATTGTAAAAAAAAACGAAGAAAAAACTGTAATGGTGAAATTGGTAGTACTGAAAACAACCATTTTAATCATTAATCGGCTTGACCGATTAATCGGCCGATTATCAACTGCCGATTAATCGGTAATCGGTAATCGGCCAATTTGCTTATCGGTGCATCCCTACACAATACAACCTTTTTTTACCAGCATAACTTTCGTTTTTACTGGTGGACCTATCATTTCGAAACGCACTGTATTGGGAACTTACGAGCGAGCGCTCAGGGTGAGAAGGAGTAAAGTGAATTGCGACGTCATCAGCCGGGCATCAGCGGAGATGGGGAAAATAGGGGGCGGGGCTTATCGGGCGGCTTTAAGAATTAATTACAAAATAACTAATCGTCCGATTGAACTGAAATTGGTGTCTATCGTCATGAAATGACCTCAACTTTCATTTAAAAAAATAAAAAAAATGCATGCAGATTCCTCATTGTGTACAAAATAGCTAAAAAAAGTCAGCAACACACAAAACATACAATTTATCTATAGCTAACTAGCTGATGTGCGCAGTGTCGCTCGGGTTGAAATGCAACATTCCAAATCCAAGAAGGTATTTTTTATGACAACGTGGTCAGTTAAATTGGCTTGAAAGACAACGTGAAATCAAACTTATAAATGTGTTATTTATCTGTGATGATTTTTAAAACATAGCGTTTCTACTTTTGAAAATGATAAAAACAGAAATATGATATATTCAAGAGTGAATACTCACGAATGCGCAAGAATCAAATGCAATAAAATAGCTATAGTGGGGAAGTTGAGATGAGACACTAAAAATTGATTTGAGTGTAAGAAAGCCTTTAAAAATGAGAGATTTTATGTTGAAGTTTCAACTAAAATTGGAACAAAAAACAAAAAAACTGTCAGATTTTTTCCTAACTGGTCTCTTGATGTGCCAGGTGAGGGCACAAACAAATTGTGAAATTTTTAGCGAAATCCAACAGGATTTTTTGAAGCTGTAAAGGACATACTTAGATACAAACATTCATTTATATGTATATGGGTCATTCCGATGAAAATCGTACAAATCATGTCCGAGACTTTAGAATTTTTTAAAATCAATTTTAATAACTACCACCGAGTAAGTGTATTTTTTATTGGTTTTCCATTTAATTTTGTGCCATCAAGTATCAATTGATTAGGTATAATCCATTTAGAAATGACAACAACAAAAAAAAAATTTCTTTGTCAGAAGAAGGAGAAAATGACGTGTCCCAGCTTAAAATTGCTAGAGTTTTAAATGTGATTTAAAATTAAACTGAAATGTAACAACAAAATAAACTACACCGCACTCCACAAAAGATGCTTCTGACACCATTTCTGCAAATTATTACGCAAATGAAAAAAATTTCCCCAAAACACACTATTATTTACCCATGTCCCTAGATTTTCTATGTTTCGAATTGTCCACTCTGTTGCAGGCCTTTTGGAAATAAAATAAGCAATTGCATTCAATCTGATATATTTTTTTAAAAATATAGGTAGTATAACTGTGGTGATTAGCTTGCTACATTGAATTATGTAGTCAACAACCAGGGTGAGCCTCATTCTTTTCTTATGATAGTTAATTTGAACTGTTGGATATCCATGTCCACTCTGTTAGAGCCAATTTCATGATGAAAAAAAATAGATTTTTTCTTGAAATTGCAGACAGACTTACAGTTTTAGACTGTTTATTCCACTTTATGCTTGTTCTGTGATTCTAACTTTTCTTTGTGATTATAAAGATATTTTTAAAGGCTTATTTGTCCACTCTGTTAAACAAAGTGATCAAAATATTTAAAATCCTTTCATAAATGAGTCATGTACTAGTTATTTACACTTCATTATACACAAATAAATGGAAACTCAATAAAAAAAAAATATGATTAGTTGGTGGAAATTATTTAAATTGATAATCTTAAGTAAAGAGTTTCCGACATTGATTTGTACCATTTTTGTCGGAATGACCCATATATATATATATATAAGGAAAATGGCAACACTGAATTAAAAAAATATCTTTAAAAGCTAAAATTGACCAATAATGCACTCACCTTTTTTCCGCATTCTGTAGTAATCTTACCATATAAAACAGAAAAAAAAATGTGAAAAACCCCTAGATTAATTGGGAGTTTACTGTATACATTTTGTTAAATAATGTGCTGCAGCCTTTTAAGACTATAGTGTGCATAAATAATTATTACTGCTATGAAGGGTTAACCTTTAGGAGCTGGGCGGTACACATGCTGTACCGTAAGTTTTTTTTTTAGAGGACGGGGTTGAGATTTTCACTCAAATCCTTTGGAGCCGGGGATTTTTTTAAGGTTTCATACGTCTGGTACGACAATTTATACCTTCTCTTTTCAATGGAAAAGAAATCTGTGGTTCAACTGTCGTACTACCTGGGTCGAAAGAAAAGTTTCTAAAAAAACAGCCCGGATCCAAAAGGTTAAAGATTGTAACTTATAGTTAGAATAATATGACATTAAACATCAAGAACAAGTGTACTATTTTGATGATTTGATTTTGAAAGTGAAATATATTGCTGCAGTGAAATCCTGTTACAACAAATACAAATGCAAGGAAATAGCTATTTCACAAAAATTAGTGTTCAGTTATGTTTCTAATTGCCATTGCACTGCTTGAATTCCATTACAGCGAACAAAACTTATAGACTTTTGAAGTTCTTTATTACAGGATTTCTCTACTTTTTGTTTTTTTTTTCAAGTTTGTTGTATATTGTATTGATGAAAAAAATTGAAATTTGGTTAATAGTATATAATTTTTGATAGAAAATTAAAATTAGTAAGCTAATCTTTCTTTTTCCATTTTTTAAACTAGGAGTTGAAAAATCTGTCTGCTAGTCAGCAGGGCAGATTATTGTTTTGTTTAGCGTCAGTATTTGGCAACAAAGCAGCCTCACGATTCCTCAACATTGAGTCCAAGATCCTTGATGAATATTTGGTACCTTTCATGTGTGCTTCCTACCTTGAGAGCTTAAGAATTATATGCCCCTTGGAAATGTTCCTGAAATGCAATAAAGTAGAGTTAATTCAACAAATATTATCTACGCATTCGAATAGTTCAAAGGTTAGTATATTAAAGAAGTATTTTTATTGTGTACTCTTGTTCTCATATTTTTGTTAGTTGTTGAAATTTATGGTATTACCAGGAACGGCCATTTCAAGTTTTTTCAGGGGTGGGGCAGGCAGAGGGTGCAAACACAATGAAATATCATCGGAAAATATGAAAAACCACACCATCTTTTAGGTAAATGCATTGATTTCTCAAAGGCAGGCGGGGGGGGGGGGGGCAATTGAGCTCCCTGATCCCTTAAATGATGGACCTGGATATTAACTTATGGGCATGTGTGTGTGTGTGGGTTTCCTGATAAAATGATTTTATGAAAACATATTTCTTTAAGATAAATCTGATTCAGGTAAGCCTTGACACAAAATTAATGCAGAGCACAGACCATTTGTATCCAACAACGGAAATTTGTCTCTCTAAATAAGTATTATAAACAGCAAGCTTGAATTATTCTTGTTGTCATGATAATCTGAGAAATCATAGGAGCATTCATTTCAGTCAAGCAGGGTTCCTGATACAGCATAAGACCGCGAGAATCTCGCTCTTTCAAAAGAAATCTCGCGCAAAAAGTTTATTGAAGTGGCATTTTCTTATGCCTGGTGAATTTAATCATTGTAATCTTTTGGGGGAATTAATAGTTTTGAAAAAATTCTCTGTCCATGTTTGAAAATCTCTAATTTCAATACAGGGAGAGATTTTCTTGCCCATTTTGTTTTTTCTCTAATTGGAACCCTGTTGTCAAATCAGGATAATAAGCAATTGTGATTGCTGAAAAAAATCATTCAGTACGAACATACTTCTTCTTTCACCATTTCTCTCAAAACTGATGTATCGTATGTTTTTTCAGGCACTCCTTTTCTGTGTAAAGCTGTGTTTGGAATACAACATATGGGCTTCTGAAATTTGGGAAGTCATACTTAGAAGAATGACTGCTATGTCAATGGTAGGTTTGTTTTTGTTGTCGACATGTCACCCCATCTATTATAACTTTTAGTTGCAAGTGTGTGCATTTAAATTGGCTCATCTGTTGTATTATCATTTTCTAGGATAGAGCATTAGAAGGTATCCTTGTTACCTATCAGGACAAAATAATGAGTTTGTGGCACAGCAAAACCTTTATTTCTGCTTGGAAATGTGTCGTTAATGGTGCTTTTAAAGAGGGTATGTCTATTTCATTTACAATAACTTTTTGTGTGAAGGATAGTAATTTCCTTTAGATTATACAGTCGACCCTGTTTTTCTCGAACCTGCTTGTCTCAAAAACCTCTCTATGTCAAAATTTTTCAATTTCCCTGCTTTTTCA
>JAXGGA010016637.1:0-26238 GCA_038373865.1 Uloborus plumipes | reverse complement strand
CGGTGCATCCCTACTACAAATCCAAAGTCAAGATTAGTTCCAATGTTTGGAGCCAAGGGACAAACTCGAAGTGCGTCGGAGCGCCTTAAAAAGAAATGACAAAGTCGCTAACCTTACAAAGCAAAAAAGCAGGAGAAGCGAAATTAAAAAGCAAGAGAAATATTTGTACATTGAAACTAGATGAGTGTTAATTCAAAATTGATAATTTTCATGTTTTCAGGCATAAATTGTAGAAAAGTTAATGAGCCCAAGATAACATTTATATTTCTTCAGATAAGAATTTTCAAAGGCAATTTAAAAGACTTTTTTTTCTTTGACAAAGATTGAATTCCTTTACTTTAACAGTCATTATGTTAGCTGTAACTTCCCTACAAAGCTGAAAGCAAAACAAGAAAGTCCCCTGATTATGCACTGAAGTTTGACGTTTTTAATTTCTTAAATAGCAGGACAAATTACACTGGGGGCAGGAGGCCAGAGATTGATCCCTAAAGCAGGAGTTTCCTGTTTGAAGTTGGCAAGCCAGGATTGACCAAAACGAAAAGTTATCTCAGAGCATGAACTGCGTCTTTTTCCCCTTTTCGAATCCGGAATTGTCTCATTAGTTGGTACTTTCAGCTGCTTTATTAGTAGAAGTTTTATTGGCGAAAATAAATGAAACTCGAAATCATTTCAAGTAAGCGCATTATGGTGCAAGCTGTATGAGGTGTGGTTCTCGGTAAGAAAAAAAAAAAAGGTTGAGATACTACTGTCTTAATTAACGCGTAATAAGGAGGGAAGAACCTCTCCTCTCGGACTTTTACTCACCCTGTGACGCCCCGATGGGAGGTCTTCTGACAAATTCCTTATTTGGAAAACTTGGTCTGATGATTCAGAAAAATTCGAGATAGAATTGCAATTTTCAAACCGCGAATATTTCTTTCTCACTATGAGTATTTTATCATTCGCGTAAGTTTAGAGTTACATTCATAAATTAAGCACCCCCTCTCGTAAATTTTTAAGTTCGGAAAAAATAAATTAGACTATAAATAGAATTTTTAGTTTTTTTTACATTTTTCACTTGTTGAAAAATTGAAAGCACGTAGAACTTGTTTTCTCCAGAAAGTGTCACTCCTCCCGAAATTTCAGCCACCCCTGGTTTAATTAAAGAAAAAATACCATTATGAAAGGAGAAAAACTGAAGAAAATTCGACGACAAGCCCTGTAAGACGACAGATGCCGATATGAGTTGGCGCTGCTGTGAATGGTGTTGAAATGCACAAGGGTGACTATAGTACCTAGTTGTGACACAGCAAAAGAAATGTCGCGATAACTATGATAACAACATTCCTTTGGCAGGAGAAATGCAACAAATGCCGCAGGGTATGGGCACGGCCTATGTCACTAGTGCCAGCACCGTAAAGCATTTGTCACTGTAGTAATTCGTGCTGCCCTCTTCAGGTAAACAAACCCAGACGCAGTGGTGTACCCACAGGGGAAGGGGGGGGGGGGTCTAAGACGTTAAAAGTCATGAGCTCCTCCTAAAGGCTAAAAGGAATTCGGAAAAGGCCAACTTGACTGGACCTAAGAGAAGACCTAAAACTGCTTTTTTTTCTCGCCTTTAATTTTGGAAATTAAATGGTTGAAAATTACATCTCTTAAAATAAGGCTTCAGAAATCATCATCCACCACTGAAGAACCAACTTCTTTTTTTTCTGATTGCAGATTTCTTCATTCAATTTTGCTCTTAAATTGAGCATAATTAGGTTGCTGTGAACCTTTTATCTTTTGCAAACTTGTAAATATTTGCTTGTAGCAAAATGTGAAACTCTCTCTCTCTCTCTCTTGGAAATGTGCATGAGTGACTGCTCTTCAAAATAACTTTTCTCGTGAAAATGTGTGCTTTTAGTATCACTAAAAGATGTTAAAAGTGCAAATTATTACCAAGTGTATAAATATAAAGAAATACTGTTAAACTTATACCTGTAAAAGTAATGTAAAATTGACTGGAAAGGTCAGGGAATCCTGTTGAAAACCTTTAAAAATATTTGCTAAGTTGGTGGCCACGCTGAAATCTGGTTTTGTAGTATAATAGGTAAGAAAAAGAAAGAAGAGGAGGAGAGAAAGCGCTGAGGACAGAAAACACTTTTTTTCTCTGAAATTTTATAAAGTTGGCATAGAATTAAAATAAAAACTGAAAAAAAATCACTAATACGAAATTAAAAAATAAATAAATAAATAAATAAAAATTAATAAAAAATAAGTAAGTAACTAAATAAATAAAAATCTGGGAGAGGAATGCTTTGAAGTTTTCTTAATTTTCCTTCTCACTTTACGCATCAGTGTTCATTAAATTTTTTTTAGCAATTTCCAGGGAAAAATTCTGAGTGCGCCATTGAGCTTGTAGCACATTGTTTGAGCAAAAATTTTTAGCTATTTAAAATACTTGTATCCCAGGGCCGTATTTAAGGGGTTGGTTTTTAGGGTTCAAACCTCCTCCAAAAAATTTCAAAACTATTACAAAAATGCTTTTTATAGTTTCTCACTGAAAAAATTATTGTTGCTCTTTTATTTCAATTTTCTGGGGAAAAAAAAACCCTTTGAAACTCCATTTCAAAAATGAAATTTCAAAATTGCATAATTGTACAAATTAAATGTTTTTTCTGCAGTATTACTAAGGTCTGGTTACGGCCCTGTTGTATCCATGATTTTTTTTTTTAGCTTAAGTGTTTTTTGGAATTAATTTTATTATCGTTCAGTTAATTTTTCCTTTGAAGTTTCATAGTTATGCATTTTTCTTTTTTTAAGTGCACTTCAAATTTCAAAAATCTATGTTAATTATGTTACTGATATACTGGTACTTAATTAAAAAAAATAACGTTTGTGAACACAAACTGTATTTGGCTAGATTCCACAATTTCTCTTCCTCAAACTATTTGTTCTTACTATGGAGACAGACAACTAAATTTCGCATGAAAAAAAAATCCATAAAAAGTCGGATCCTTGGATTAACGATTTAACTTCTGTGACACCATTACTTTGGCAAACATTTCTTTACAATAGTACTTCAAATTTTTATTGTTTATTTTCCTACATAACAGAATTGCGTGCGTTGTTATATTATTATCGATCTGATGCGAAAGTTGTTCGTCGTTATACTTAGCGTTCTACTATGCAAAGACGATTGTATTTAACTTAAAAAAAAATCCGTATCATGTCCTTTTTAACCTTTTTTTTTTCAACAATGGACTGAAAATTTAATCATTTAATGGGAAAACTATACGAAATTTACTGTTTTTTATAATAACTTTTTAAAACTAAGTTTTTTAGAAATAAATTTTAGCCTATCCTGATTCCTGTTAATGTAGCTATCTACGGTGAAAAAATGGTTAAAATCGGTCCAGTAGTTTTGAAGATTACCCCGGACATACATACATACAAAAGTAGTCATTTATGTATGTAGATTAAAAATGCCTCTTTCAGTTGAAAATTTTTTACAATTCATGTAAATTAAATAATCAACACAAATCAGTAATTTTTGTGGTAAATAATAAGAATAAAAAAATAAATGAACAATTAATCAGTAAGTACTAAAAAAAAGCAAGATGGAAAAAAGGTGAAACATCGAGCATAAAAAAAATTAGCCTGGCTCAAAACCTTTCCAAAAACGGACTTAAAATCCATAAAACGTAATGCTCAATGAGTAAAAGTTACTTCGAACAGGTGGATATTTATTTTTTTCCCAAAACGGGACATTTATGAATTTTAGGCATGAGCATTGAGCGTGTGTATAAAGTGTATATAAGTGACTTTATTTTTAAAATATAGTTTATGAAAGACGAAAATAGAAGTGAGTATTTGAAAAAGAAGAATTTATGTAGTTTTTTAATGCACAAATTTGCTTGAGCACATTTGGTGTTGATTTTAAACAAGAATGACATTTTTGTCTGAATTTTCTATCTTTCACTTTTAAAACCAACACTTCTTCAAGAGAGCTGTGATTTGAAAATGTGCTCTTTCGTTAGTTCACAAGTAAAAGAAAAAAAAAGAAAAAGGAAAAAAAAGCGTAAATACTCCTTTTATGAATTCATTAGGTCTTAATGAATGTGTACATTTTAATAAAGAAGTATGATTTAATTAATAGTATGAAACTACTTAATCAGCATCATAGAGTGATTTTCGGTTGAATCATTCCGTGTTCTGTTCTGCCACTTCGGAAAACGGAACATTTTTAATATGTAACTTACGGACAGAAAACTTGTAAATGGGGCGTAGGTCAAATCAGTTACTGCACATATAACGTGTGAAATGGTCCAAAAAAAAAAAAAAAAGAAAGAATTCATAAAATTAATTTAAATAAATAAATAAATTCACATAAACAAATCCACAAAAATAAATAAGTAAATAAAATAAAGTAAAAGAGACTATTTTGGATGAAAGAGAAAATTTATTTCAATGTGTTGTGTTTCAACAAAAAGTAATAATTTTTTGAATGTTTTTTTTACGCTTTTGGGGAGTTTGGTTATTGCGGGCGTGTATCGAGCAAAGCCTAAATAACCAACTCGAATAAATGAGTCGCATACACTAGCGCAGCCAGAGAAATAGATCAACTTGTTAAGAGGAGGGTGAGGGGCAGGATCTTATTCCTGTAATACTTATTGAACATCCTCCCCATATTTTAAAACGAAGGTTTAGTTTTAAAATATAAGGGAGGGGGGGGGTGGCCTCCTTCCTCCAACGCTGTACCACTGGTCGTCTGATTATTACTGGTTAACAAGGATTTTGTTAAATGAAATGTTTATAGTGTTTCTAAGATAATTTTTGACGATGATTTCAAATATCCAATCAGAACTTCTCCATCACCCACTGTTTTGCGCAATCATGGGTTTAAGATTTTCTTTTTCGTGTTTTCCTTTATCACGTAATGATAAAAACTCATAACTGAAACCTTGCAATAAATACAATAAAGGTTGAGACAGATAGTCAGGTTTGCTGTTACTAGAATGGTGACAAGGTGGTCAGTCTTAATGGCACCAATTTTCCTGATATAGGCTACCTTAATTATTTTTTTCCAGGTTTTTATATTTGAATGCATGCATAAAGAATTTATAAATTTTTACTTTAAAGAAAATTCTTTAGCATGCTGTATTAGCATTGACTTTATAATGACTATGTTCATACTTCAATCAAAAACAAATGAGACTTGGTATGAATTCTTTCGAAACTAGCTTAATAGCTATACTATTACATGATTGAAACACATTGCCTTCGGCTTAGTCAAAATAAAGGAAACATGAATCTTCTCAAGTTATTTTTCTTTTCATATATAAAATTTAGTGCAACATACACTGGCGAAAAAAAAAATCCCAACACCAAGAAAGACTTGTGTTAGATAAACGAAATTTGGTAGGCGTGTTTATACAACTGAAAGATGACATCGATTGAAATTTCGTGTTCCGCGCATAAGTGTGGCGCAGCTGGCGTCACTCAGAACATGCAAATAAGGCTTGTTTTAAAAGCGTGTTGTGAAGCTCGTGTGTATTATTTTTCCGTGAAAGTGGACGAATTGCATTCATGTTAGCCAGGAATACCTTTTAAGAAGACGAAGAAGCCATTATCAACAGCTCACCGAGTTTAAACGAGGTCGTACAAATTGGCTACGAGAAGGTGGATTTTCATTTCGCGATATTGCAGAAAGACTTGGGTGGGAATGTTTCCACCATGCATGATTATTGGAAGCTATGGGCAAGGGATGGTACTACCTCAAGAAGATCGAGTTCCGAGCTGCCACGTGGCACGACTGAGAAGGAAGATCGCCGAATCTTGCGTATGGCTGTGGCGCATCGTACTGCATCTGCGGCTGACATTCGAGCTGCAGTTGGTACCGTCGTGACCCAAGGAACGGTAAGAAACTGTTTACTTCAAGAACAGCTCCGAGCCAGGCAGCCTGTAGCCGGTATTCCATTGACTGCAAACCATTGCCTTTTCCGACGGCAGTGGTGCCACGACAGAGCTCACTGGAGGTCAGAGTGGAGATCTGTTGTAATTTTTGATGAAAACAGATTCTGAATTAGTGCCAGTGGTGGCTGTACATTGGTCAGAAGGAGGCCAGGGGACCGCCTGCATCCAAGCGGTCTACGGCCTAGACACACGGGACTCACACCTGGAATTATGGTCTCTGGAGCAATTTCCTACGACAGCAGGGGCATTCTTGTGGTTATCCCAAATTCACTGACTAAAAATTTGTCGTCAGTCTGTTAATTTAACCAGTAGTACAACCCTTCATAAGTAGCATTCAAGGGGGCGTTTTCCAACCGGATAACGCTCGCCCTCACATCGCTGCTGTAACGCAATGTGCTCTACAGAGTGCTGACATGTTACCATGACCTGCAAAATCACCAGGTCTGTCTCCAATTGATAACGTATGGGATATCATGGGATGGTACCTCGAGCATCATCCACAGTCAGCAATGACGGTCCTAGTATTGACACAGCAAGTGCAACAAGCATGGAACTCCATACCACAAAGTGACATTCGGCACCTGTATGACATAATGCATGCACGCTTGCAGACTTGCCTTCAAAATTCTGGAGGTTACACCCTCTATTAAATTAACATAATTTCACATTTGCACAGCATTTTCTTGAGCTTAAATTAGCCAGTGATCTTGTACATTTAATAAATTAAACATGTTAACTAGACAATTGCATTACCCAAATTTTATTACTCTACGGCAATTTTTTCTTGGTGTTGGGATTTTTTTTTCCGCCAGTGTATATCATGGGGCAATTATTTTTGGGCCACAATTAAATTAAATTTATCAATTATTAGGGTTTTACACAATGTTGTTTTTTCCTCGGCGAATGGCATGGCAATGCAAGAAGAATTTGAGAATTTAAAAATTACTGGCCCTTCATATTAAATTAGACCTTTTCAAAAACTTCATAACACTGGTACTGGATTTGAATACTTAACACCAGAATTTCCAAGTATTCTTGATGCAAGGCCAAAAAACGTATCTTTGCAGGGTCCCCCCATTTTCCAAGCGAACAAAGTCTTGCTGATTAATGCTAGAGACACTTAAGAGGGATGTTCTTGATGCCAAATAAAGAAAGAAATGAACAATAGCTAAGTTTTTGATTATTATTTGGTATTAACAATGTGTATGAATATGCGCATTTCTTTCAAAATTCAGTCGAATGTTACAAAATCTGTGCGTGATGAAGAAAAACTGTTTACACATTTGTATTCAGCGCATCATTTTACACTACAGTCAGGTATATTTCTCCCTCTTAACAGAAAAAGTTTTTTTTTTTTTTTTTTTGTATTTTTTGTAGACCAGTGCTATGAGACAAAAATCATGAACGCAGGAATGTAGAAAACATGAACAATAGCTAAATAAAAATTAACTAAAATGAAGCAAGAAAAAGAAGTGAAGAAAATAAAGCTATCATTACTCCTAACATACAAATAAAATTGCTGCTTTACTGAGTCAGACGAAGTTAAAGATCCAAAAACTTGTGATAAAGTCGATCACACAAGGACTCTGGAATAAATATCCTCCTTAGCGAAGCCTAAACAATCCAAAATATGCGACGCAGGGTTATTGCTTGCAACGCATAGATGATGTAAGAGTACAAAAATAACTTACCCGATTCAACACGTAAAAAACTGAAGTCAATTACATCAACCAACTGTACTACGAACACAACTGGAGAAAGCCGAGAGAAAAATGAGAGTAGAGATGTTACCAACCAAGTGCACTCCTCTTGTGACCTTGAGTCGGAGTTAGAATTTCTCCCGCACTTGTTGCTTGCTCACTCAGTTTGTGGATGAATAGCTCAGCGAGAGAGAGAGAGTGAAAAGGGGGGATCTAAATTCATGGCTGTCGTGTCTCGAGTGGGCGTACACGTTTTTGCGGTTTACATGTCTGAGTTCTACTAAGCTCACATCTTTTTTTTTTTTTTTTTTTGTTTTCCTGGTATAAATCGATAATTTGTGAGGAAGGAATTAACTTGTTGCTGCCAGTCGATAATTGCGATTTGTATTTATTGCCAATGCCTAACATTGTAGCTAGGTTACTAATTTCATTAGGTCACCGAAATATAGTTAAAAAATAAAATAAAGTCGTTACTTTGCTTTTCATGTCTGGCTTGATTGTACTTTTGAGCAGTGGCGTACATAGCGCCCCCGCAACCCCCGCGGCGCGGGGGGGCGCAAGAGGTTTGGGGGCGCCCGATCTAGAAAAATAGCACTAAAGGTTACACGGGGAAAATATTTTTTACATTTTAATAGGGGGTGGGGGGCGCACTTACAAATCTTGCTGGGGGGCGCACCTTAGTCTATGTACGCTACTGCTTTTGAGTTATTATTTGTGGAATCTTTTTACACACGTTCAATGACAAAAAGAACGAAATAGAACCCTGTAATCATAATTACCTTTCAATTTCGAGGCTTTTCCAAATTGTACTTATTTTATTTCAGGCATGGGCGCCGGCAGGGGAGTCCATATATCGAAGTAGCAACTTTCCGGAAAAAAAATCGATTTGTAGGAATTTCGATATAGAGAAGCGAGTTTAATTTTATCATAATTATTCCTAATACATTAAACTTAAAGTTGGTTAATTTATTTGCGAATTACATTGCATGAAAGTTAATTTGAAAAAGAATTATTTTAATGAACTGTGTTAATACTCTCATACACACAGTGTTGCAAAGATATTGGTAACAATGATCATGGTTACTTTTTTTAAAAAGAAAAAAATGAACTACCAAAGTCTTGCTGAACAGTCAGCGAACAAGCTCACCAAAAAAATATATATGTTTTCATTTTTTTAAAACCATAAACATTTTATTAGGAACATTTTTTGTGAACTGAAGTCCAGGAACTAATGTTTCTAAAGTGTCCACCGTTTAATTTTTGTCGGCTAGAAAACTTTTAGCTTCTAACTAAAGCTCAGCATATTTGGAAATGCAGAACACCTGTCAGAAAAAAAGAGGAATAGCCAGAGATTTGATGTTACAGGACAGGTCACAACACAAAATCGAAAACGACTCGATAGCTTATTTCTAAAATTTGTAAATTTTCCATTTATTTCTGCACTCCTTAGCCCCTCAATTGACTTGTAGGATTCGTAATGACAACCACTGAGCCTCCTGTTACTCCTGACTTTAATTTTTGCGAAGCAAACGTTCTAAAGTCGGATAAAATGACCCACCAAAAATAATTTCGATAGATAGATTTTCTCGATGTACAGAAACAGTTTTTGCATGTAATGAACATGGAGATTTATTAAATGTTCAAGTTTTCAGAAAATTTCGATACATGGAAGTTCGACTGCGTATTGTTTTTGCTTTAAAATAAATAAATAATGCATGAAAATAAGAAAAGAAAATCGTTGTTTCAACATGATAAATCTAAGTGTCATCATATCTCTGAAGGTTTTATTTATTTAATTATTTGCATTTTTTTTTTGTGGGCGGGGGAGAGGGATGGAAAACATAACTTCCTTAAAATTTTATGGAGCACAAGTAAGACATCATTTACCCCCCCCCCCCCCGCCCCTTTCGTTAAAACACAAAGAAACAAAAATTCACATTTTGATTTTAAAAAAAAATTACTTGAAAAAACAGATTCTTAAATCTTCGTTGTCAAGTGTGTATGCTTTGCACGGGTTAGATAATGTAGTAAAAAGGTTGGAAAATTCCAGCTCTGTATAGCTTGGAAGTTAAACACTCCATCAAATGCTGAAAAATTCCATTTATTCTTTTGGTACTAATATTTTAAATGTGCAACCATGTTTTCACAACCAAAATTTCCAAAAATGTGTAGTTTTCGAGATTTTTAATTAATAACTTCGGTAAAATCTAACAAACATTTATTCAACTACAGCCAATCCCGCTTATTATAATATCGGTTAAAGGAATATCTTGCTTAATATAATATAATTCATTTTCAATGTACCAAATCGTTGTAATGCATTATTTTCTTCCCGGATAATGGAACATCCCGCTTTTTAGAATATTTTTTCGTGGCAAAATGGCTATTCCATTTAACGGGTTCGACTGTATTTCTTTCGCGCTAATTAAAATTAGCTTGGGAAGATGTAACTATCCAATTGAAAACTGATTTTTACTTTCCTTAAAATGCTTAAACTTTTCCTAAAACGCTATTTTTGTGCCCTAAAATTAAAAGTGGAATATTTCGGTACATTTTTAGATTTTGATTACCTACGGCGCCACCCACCTACGTACCTACACAGGTGCAAAAGTACCTCCCTCCTAAATTTGACTGAGATCTGACGTAAATATTGATTCATATAGGGAACAGACATCGTTTTTCGCTGTGGACTCCATTCACATGACGTCACTTGCAGGTACTCGAGTTTCTGGAGTCCATTGACGTATTTTTCTGCTTAAAAATTCCTTTCTATTCAAAATGGAAGTTTTTTTTCTGTTTATATGAGAAAATTATGTGAAGGAGTAATAAACGAATTATTTGGTATGAAATACTATCGTCATAATCGTATTTTCCTGATTATTAAGGTCTTGTCTTATCATCAGAAAACAGGTGAAAACTCACAATCTCTTTTCTCAGCATTTTTCTCGCAATCATATGTCTGTAAAACTTTGTATACAAAGTTCAGTAATTAGTAAATAAAACGAGTTTCCCAAGCCCTACTAACACTAAATAGTGAATCAAAATTACTCACACTTACTCGCACATTAAACATATTAGTACTAACAAAAAGAACGAATTTTTCTGCATCCGATGGAATTTTTTTGGAACTTATGAGTTACATAGAAATTATAATATTTTAAAATACGTTTTTAATACAATTCTAAGTTTTTATTCATACGATCGGTAAAAATTTCTTTGTTGGTCGACAAGGAGAGAATGCTGAATGATTTAAAATTTTTGTCTGTCGTCAGTTTGTATGGTTGTTATTGTTATTGTCTTGTACCCGCTCGGTTGGGGATTTGGAGGGTGCTACTTCACTTTCCCAACTGTACCGTAATTTGGTGTGGTTTGCATCTACAGTACACACATGCCATGAGGACCAGTAAAAAGGGTAGGCACAACACCACATTTACACAAAGAAAGGACAAAGACAGGGGAGAGAAAGTACATCCATGCCCGAGCCGGGATTCGAACCTGAAACCTTCCCATCCACGGTCAAACTTCTCTAACCTCTAGCAAAATGGCCTGAAGTTTGTGTGGTTGAAGAATAAAATTTTATTTTTCATTTTAGAAACGGGCTGTTTAAATTATTAATTTCACTCACACTTGCCGAAGACCCGTGTAAAAAGGTTTTCAGTTTTCTCTTCTAGTTCAGCTTTTGCGAATTTGTCTTTCCGTTTCTATGTTTTCCCATGGTGTTATCCAGAATAAAATTAAATTTATTTAAATTTTAAATGTGTTTTGGCCTGCGAGATTCATTTTAATATGTTTCGAAAATTAGGGTAGAGGGGTTTTAAATCTTTGAATTTAATGTTATTCAACACAATGACTAAACTTATTGAAAGAATATTAATGGAGGGATTCTCAAAGGAGAGGCAATCCGTCTCATCACCCTTTCCTTGTACGAGCGTCTATGTATAAGTCATTACAAAAACCCATATCCTGGTTTTAGGCAAGATTACCAGTAATTAATTTTTTTATACTCGACTATCTATTTATTTAAAAATAACAAAGCAACTTTTGAAAGAGAAAATCCAATCCTTCTTTTCTTATTTGAAATATGTTTTTTTGTTTAAATAATTTATTGGTTTAGAATGTTTTTATACTCATAAAATTGCTCAAGAGGATAGTCTCGTATTCAATTTGGAGAAAAAAAAAACAAAGAGAACTGTTTTGAACCCATTTAATTTATATTAACTCATTACTATGATCGCTCTTTTCTAGGTCAAAAAGTTCATAAATAATCATAAAAATACATTTAATTCTTTTCCATTAAAGTTGAATACGTGCGTTGTATGCGTCGTAGCTTCTGGATCACATGTGATTCGAACTGAATGTGCGTCGTTAATATGGCATTGCTATTATAAAAAGAACCACACAGTCGTGCAGCTAGTAGACTGTCAGCATTTTAATCAGAAGGAACTGCTAATTGTTTTCAATACAGTTGGTCCGCAATTCATACCTTGTTTTCAATACAGCTGGTTTGCAGTCCATCACATCGTAGAGATGGGTTGTATGATGTTTCGGGTGATGAAACCTAACGATGGAGTTAAAACGAATTTGAAACGTGAACGTGGGGAGACTTCAATCATTGGGGAAAAGGACTTGACATCAGACAAGAAGCTGACTAAAACAGCTTTGAAACGCGAATGTAATGAGACATCGCTCACAGTCGAAAAGGATCTGACATCACAGAAGAAGTTGACGAAAAAAGCTTTGAAACGTGAATGTGATGAGTCGTCGCCCACTAACGAAAACGACCTGACATCACAGAAGGCGACTAAAGCAGTTTTGAAGCCTGAACGTGATGAGACGTCGCCCACTGACGAAAATAACTTGACATCGCAGAAGAAGGCGACTAAAACGATTTCGAAACGTGAACGTGGTGACACGTTGTCGACTGACGAAAATGACCGGTCATCACAGAAGGATGCTGCTAAAACGGCTTTGACAAGTGAAAACCATGAGAAGTCGCTCAGTAGCGAAAAGGATCAGTATCAAAGGAAGAAGTGGATATACGACCCATCATGTGCTGGGTGCCGGAGAATTGTCAAACTGCCCACTACAATAGTGAGGAGAAGGAAAGTAGCTTCTGTAAACGAGTTATGTGTTCCCCTATTTTCAGGTTGCGGACGAAGCAACCCTGCAGCTGTACATTGTCTCACCAATCATTATTTATATGAATTAGAAGAGGACTGTCAAAGAAGGTAGGTCTATGCATTTACCCCTACCCCTTTCATGGTGTGCTAGGTAGATATGAGGCCGTAAATTGTTTGGTAGGACACGAAGCAGAGTTTAACTGTCAAATTAAGAACTGGAGATTCTTCTAGTTTGACAGCTTGTTTTTCATCGTTAGGAAATAATCGTTTATTTCATGCTGCATATAGCCAATGTACTAAAAACACAATTGAATCACTTGCCTCCTGCACTCATCGAACAGTTTGTTTTTAAGTACCATAGTGCGAAGGTCAAGATGACGAGTTTAAAACAACTCTGCATTATGCAATCGAAGGACATAGTTTCGAAATTATCATCAAACTTCTTTAGGAGAATGGTGAACGGAGAAATTCTCCACGATGAGCATGTATTATAGACTGTTTGCATCCACTATGGTAATGGTGATAGAATATTTAATTGGAAATTATAGCTATTGCAAAAAAGGAATTGCTTAAACATATGGATTATTGGGCTCCACTCTTCTTTAAGAGCGTAGCAATACAAGAGAGGCTTTAAGGCATTACTGAACTGTTCTTAAGATTAAGAATGAAGATTCAAACAATTACGTACAAGAAAAAAACTACAATGGAATAGAAAGCTTTTTATTCGGTTGTGACTGCATTAGAAGTCCTGGAAGAACTGGAAATTTTCACATTGGACAGCTAGAGATATGCAATCTTTGTTCATGCGAGGGAGAATTTTGTGTTTGTTTCACGAGAACATTATTTTGGGGTTGCCGTTACCCCTAGTGATCTATTTATAGGAAACCTCTTTTTAGGCTTCTCACTGAAAACTCTACGTTTTTATCATTTCTTATTCTTATTGGCTAGTTTCCTATTGGAAATTGAATTTTAATAAGAATAAGAAATGATAAAAGGGTATAGTTTTCAGTGAGAAGTCTGAAAAGAGGTGCTCTGACACAGGTAAATAGATCAGTGGTCGGTAACGGGTTAAGTAATGTATATCTAAATTTCAAATAACTCTAAATCTTTAATACGATTCTTTGATTTCTGCAATGCTTTCCAGCTGAGTTAAGTACCGTAGCATTTTATGCTGTTCAAAGTATAGTGGGCTGCGTTCTTCATCTATATGAAGAATAAAAAAAGGTATTATGACAGAACAGACATTGTTTTCATATGTTCAGGAAATAGTTTGGTTGATTGCTTCCAAAGTTGCATCTTCTAAGGAATCCTTAAATGCAGGACCAGCTCTTGATTAACATAAATATTATTTTGATGAACTGCTGACAGCTTTTCCTTACTTTCTATTTGTTCATTACATTTTCCTTGAAACTTGACAAGGAACTGCATCAATGGTAAAAAATGTGTACCATGAACTGTGTTGTCTTCTAAGTACACAATACACTGCATTTAATAGTCCCAAGAAAAAATTCCATGAAACCATATATCGGAGTATTTAGATAGCGCATTGCGCTATTATAGATGCGGATATTTTTTCACATGTTGCAGTTACAGAGGTTGTTTTTACATATTTTAAGGGCTTGGGAGATGAAGGGGTTAAATGACAAAACAAATTGCGAGTAATTAAAGTTAAAAGTTTTATTGTTGCAGTTGATGCAGCTTTGTTTTTTGGTTTTGTCGGAAGTGTACGTATGAAATTGGTCTAATGGGGACATCCACTTGTTGATGTACCAAGTTTTATTTGCTTACCTATATCCATTGCTTACTATTGTCCACTCCAGAGTGTTCAAAATGTAACATAGCCCCTTCGTCCTCCAAGCCCTTCATTTGTGGTCTGTCGTAATGCATTTTTTAGGCCCCTTTGGCAGTAACTGAACTAGGTAAAGCATCAACCATGTACATTTGAAGCCGCTATGATCGTGGGGTCCCTCTTAATTGCTATATTTGCAGCATGTTTTATTTCGCCACTGTGGAGCAGTCAGCTGAACTCCTGTAACCTTTAGTAATGTGGTGTGTAACCTTTAGTAATGTGGTACCAACGTTGGAGCTGCGAACTGTTGCTAAATTACTCCTTTATATACAGGGTGTCCACTCCAATCGTGGACCAATAGCTAATTTCTAAACCGTTAGAGATAAGCATATAGTTTATTTAGGAAAACATCTCCAAATTACGAAAGGAATTTTGGGTCTATTCAATGTTTTTCAAAAAATCAAATTTTGAAAGAGTTACGAAATTTAAATTTTTATACAGCCCCCTAGTCCTATCAATCATATTTAGTAAAACATTCTTGACACTGTAACGTTTAAAACTAAAAAACAATCACTCTTCTACCACAAAAATTGACCGAGTTATGACGTTTTGAAAAATCAAGATTTTGAAGGATTTCGCATGCGGTCCCTTAAGCGATCTCTCGAGGACGTCATGAAATAATGCAAAATCTTGATTTTTCAAAACGTCATAACTCGGTCAATTTTTATGGTAGAAGAGTGATTTTTTTTTTAGTTTTAAACGTTACAGTGTCAAGAATGTTTTACTAAATATGATTGATAGGACTAGGGGGCTGTATAAAAATTTAAATTTCGTAACTCTTTCAAAATTTGATTTTTTGAAAAACATTAAATAGACCCAAAATTCCTTTCGTAATTCAGAGATTTTTTCCTAAATGAACTATATGCTTATCTCTAACGGTTAAGAAATTAGCTATTGGTCCACGATAAGAGTGGACACCCTGTATAGTTGCTGTAGTATCCAATGACAGGATGCATGAAGCCCATACACGGATCACAACAACGCAGATGGAAATCGCCTTATTGATGCACTGAAAGAAACTGCTGAATGCAGTATGTAGTCTTTCCAATACATCACATTAAAATGCTTTTATGATTTGTCATTTTATCCTTTTACATTTTACCTTTTTACAATTTATCTTTTACATTTTATCTTGTTACCTTTATGTATTTTTACTTTTTAGTCTATGATTTATCTCTCTTCACTAGTCTGTCTTGAGTATGCAATGCATGCACACTCGGGTCAATGAATTTTGCTCAAGAGCTTATGCTAGAAATAATAATTTAAAAAAAGTAAATGCTTCGTAATTAGTAAAGTAATGGAAAAGCAATTTCCCTTTCCTGGTAACAATCCAGTGAAGTATGAAAGCTTTACTGAAAATCATTTTTTTTAATGTTTTAGTCCGATCTTAAAAACTACAAATCACCTTAACTGGAGCGATGTGTACATAACAGTGCTTTTGATGCGTAAGTAACCAATATTATGCGTTGTAAAATTACGTAGATAAATAATTTTTTTGGCTATATTGTATGGATGATAAGGATACCAATATTTAATCGTATTTTGAAAGGTTTCCGTTTCTTAAGTGACTCGATAAATATGTTACTGACTCATCAAGTGTTTATTAATAAGGGCTGTGTATGATTTTTGAATTTTAAATAAAGGATAGTTTTTTTTGACTTTTAGTGATTTTTTTTAAATAAATGGAACCACTTTTTTTGAAGTCAATTTTCACATTGAAACATTTAAAATCTTGACTTGAATATTAGATCGGCCTTCTACAGTATGTCAGTTTAATTAGTTTTATCATTAGTAAATACTTCTATTACATTTTGTAAGCAAAATGTTGAAGTTCATTTTGGCTTCATTCTCATTGTGATACTTCATTTAGAGAAGCATCTACCATGGCCTCATGTTTTTTAGCATTAAAAATTGTGTCGCATGGATTTCAATTTTGAAAAAATTCCAAGGATCAGGGAGCTCCATTCCGCCCCTTAATGAGAATCATATTGAAAAACGTAGGTCTTTGAATTCAGTATAAATTTAGTTCTGTATATAAAAAAATGTTAGCATATAATTAAGGAAAGATTTAAACTGTTTGAGGGGTGTTTACTAGTGTGCATAAAAATGTTTATCAAAAAGCGGCAGTCAGCCCCGCTTAAACGAATACTGTCGTTCAAAGAAATATTATTCGATTAAACCGGGTTTTGTTTAAGCGGGGATCTTGAACGTTGCTCCTATGGTATGGTAATATTTTGTTCAGGGGAATTTTATTCGTATAAGCGGGGTATTCGTTTATTTCCTTACCCGATTAAGCGGAGCCGACAGAAAATGTATTTTTTTTTTCACGACACGAAATTTTGTCTTACGCAATAGGGATCTAGAAACGTATCTCGCGCATAAGTTGAGACTCCACTGTATAGCAACTTAAGAAAAACCTAAAAGGTTAGGAAAGATAAACAGACAACACTTTCTTTAAAAGAAAACTTATTCTTAAACTTTACAGGGCACTTTTCGTCATCCATTTATTATGCAATATTTTACTATTAAGAACTGATATATTACTTATCTACCCTAAAACATAACGATACAGCTTTTCACTCCAAGACGGTTTAGGCTCTTCTTTCTTCTTGAAATAGTAAGTCAATGTAAAATATACAAGTAGGATCATACTTATCACAGCAAAAACTTTGCAGAAAATATCCAACAATTGGCTGAAGTTGCCTGTGAAAAAAATATATCACACAATTTTCGTTATAGCCTTTAATTATCGTTTACGGCATTCATTGTGCTCAAAGAATAAAACAATAGACAAATACATATGTTAACCGTACCCCCCCCCCCCCTGTCGCGTATTTCTTAAAAATGGAAACTTGTGTTGACATTTAGAGAGGGAAATTTTCATGAACACAAATTACTTCCTTGACATCGTTCAAGGAAGTAATGTTCTGATGAGGTTTTGCAGCTGCTATTAGTTTATAGAGAAGTTCAAATATTTACCCAGAGGAAAATAGGGAAATCAGTTTGTGTGGTTCTATGACATGATGCTTTTTTCTTTTTTTTATGTTCTTTGATAATTCACTAAAGCAGTTTTTACCTAGAAAATAGGCTTTTGTAAAATAGAGTGAAAAAAATTACAAGGAAAACACGAAATAAAGCAATTTTTGAAAGCATTGGGAACTAATTTAAGCATCTGTGATTAGTTAACTATTTTATTTGACAGCTGCTTTTATCTTATACTAGCAGAACCCGGCAGACGTTGTTCTGCCTAGATGTATATTTCGTCTCCTCATGGTGTTTTGAATGTAAAAATCTATAAAGCGTTGTTGAAAATAGACATGAAAGATTTTAAAAATTCTAAATCAAGCAAAGTTGAAATTACGCACCTGACAATCTACAAATAGGCCACCAATTATTTTTATAAAAATTAAAAAATACTGAACAATGAAAAACTTCACACATAATTTGATTTTAGATAGGAATTTTATTTACACATCAAGACGAAGAAGCTCTCCACAAATCGTGAAAAGAGATCTTCGTTTTGAAAATAAAATGTAGAGACACATAAAATGTATAATGTGACTGGATCATGAATAGCTCTTTTAAATTAATTAAAAAGGAGAGAGAGAGAGAGCAGTGAATAGTAATAAAATGAAATTGACATATTTACAATAGAATGTGACTGGACCACAAATAGCTACAAATTTACACATTTACAATTACGTTCTAAAAATGCACTGGACATTCCAAAACTAGCTGTCGTGGCCGTCACGAAACTTTCTTCTATATCTATCTTATGAATTCCAGTTACAAAATAAAATACGTACTCGCCCGAATAATTGGAAACAGCTCTAATTTCCCAATTATCGTAATAACCCTGCAAATGCAGAATCAATGAGCGAAATTGGAAATCATTACAAAAGCATTGTTTAGATTAATTGCAAACATTTTATTTGTTAGTAAAAAGAAATTGGCAACAGTTAAAAATTTCAAATCATTGAAAGTTTTCAGCTGTTTTGATAATTAAATAGCGTGAAAGCGATTTTTTAATGAATTAATTTTTCGCATTGTTGACTAAGCGCAAAAATCACCCCCCCCCCCTGGGGCGATTGGCGCCAAAATTTAATCGATGCTTGCTTCCATATTGGGTTAGTGTTATTCCAAATTTCATTCAAATCTCAGCAATATTTCTCGAGATACAGTAGGTGCAATGACAAAATAAGCACTTTCGATTGCTCCACTCCCCTTTGAGATATTGACACACAAATTGAATCAGCACCTGTACTCAATAGGGTCTACCTATGGACCAATTTTCGTTTGATTCCGCCAGTTACTTCCTGAGATATAGCAATCACCCCCGCGCAGAACACGTGCGATTGCTCCACCCCCCTTCAAGATATTGACACGCAAATTAAATCAGCACCTGTACTCTATAGGGTCTACCTATGGACCAATTTTCGTTTGATTCCGCCGGTTACTTCTTGAGATATAGCAATCACCCCCGCGCAGAACACGTGCGATTGCTCCACCCCCCTTCAAGATATTGACACGCAAATTGAATCAGCGCCTGTACTCAGTAGGGTCTACCTATGGACCAATTTTCGTTTGATTCCGCCGGTTACTTCCTGAGATATAGCAATCACCTACGCGCAGAACACGTGCGATTGCTCCACCCCCCTTGGAGGAATTCGCTAAACAAAGTCAGGTGCACCAGTTCACATGGTGGTACATATGTGCAAAAATTTTTGATCGATTTCATGCAGTAGTTTTTGCTCTAGCGCGGCCACAAAAACTGGTCACACACATACAGACTCACACACAGACAGACAGACACACAGACAGACACACAGACAGACATTTTCCAAAAATGGTCGAAATGGACTCAGCGCACCTCAAAACGTGCAAATCCGTCAAAATTCGACATTCGAAAATTTTCACGAAACCAATACTTTCTTCTATATATTAGATATAGAAGAAAGTAAAAAACCATCAATTGCTCCTTCAAAAAAAGAAAAAAAAAAAAAAACACGGTGAACAGTAATAAAGGGAAATATACATATTTACAAAAGTAGACCATCAATTGTTCCTTTAAATTCAAAAAAAAAAAAAAAAAAACACGCTGAACAACAAAAAAGAAAAATGTATATATGTACAACTACGTTGTAAAAATGCACTGATCAATTCAAAAAAGTAGACCATCAATTGCTCCCTTAAGTTCAGAAAAAAAAAAAGCATGGTGAACAAAAAAAAAAAAAAAAATACACATGTTCAGTTACGTAGTAAAAATGCACTGATCAATTCAAAAAAGTAGACCGTCAAATGCTCCCTTAAAAAAAAAGGTGAACAATAATAAAGAAAAATTTACATATGAACAATTACGCTGAAAAAATGCACTGATCAATTACTTTTTGGCAATCTGAAATCAATTTGAATAGTATATTTGGCGGTAAATGTACACCATTCTGTAAGGCGTTAAAATAATTTACAACATTGCGGTATATCATAGCAAATGGTATGGACATGAAAACGAACTATTGATTGGATGTTTGGCGAGAAAATAAAGTAACATACTTTGATTGAAAACAACAAAATAGTGTTCGTCTGGAAAATAATGCATGACATCTAAGCCTCTGCAAATCTAAAGGAGTTCCGAAACATGAAACTGAATCTCATTTGTTTTTAAAAAAAGATCAATCTGTTAATCAGATACCTTTTTCATCCTTTATACATGAGATAGTTACTATTGGGAAAACTCCCATTATTGAGGGCTCTTGGCGTGATTTAAAAGATCGCCAAATTTACGGTAGCAAGCAATTCCAACTATCTGCCAGAGAGTTGAGTTGATACACTAAATACTCGATTGGATTGATGAAAGCCTTCGAAAATGGAGTTTTAAATTGAAATTACAAAGACAGAATCAGGTCTAAAATTGAAATAAAAAAATAACTACCCATCGGATTTTGTTGAAACTGGTCTCTAAACCTTCCCAGTACCAAAAAGAACAAACGGTGAAAATTTCTGCCAAATCTCCAGGGTAGTTTCTGAGATCTTAGGGAACACACACACACACACACACACCAACATTCATTTATATATATATAGATTTGCTTGAAAGGGGAGATTATGTTTCCCACAGTTCCGTGTGGGCTATTTGGGCTACACAGCCCAAGGCGGCAAGATTGAGGGGGCGAACAAGGGCTGTCGCCAAGGGGGGTCTGGACCCAATCCTTCTTTTTTCCGAAAGTCCTGTCTTTTTTTTGAGCAGACCACATCGCATAAACAAATTCCTAACGGAGAAAAAAATAACTGAAATGGGATTTTTGCGTTAAGTGCTCTAATTAGCAAGCAGAAGTTAAAACATAAGAAACAAAAATGGCAACATCGGTTTTCGCAATGGGAAGTTTGTTTGTCAATTTGGAAAGTTCCAGACTGATATTTTCGCCTCCCCTGCTTTCAATATTAAAGAAAAAACTGGTTACTACCAAAATAGTTTCCATCTTCAGCGGCAGGAGGAAGCTGGACATCAGTCATGTGAATAATTCCTCGGGGCAATTTCAACCAGCAATTATTTTCGCATCCGTCGCCACAATCGATGCGAGTCGTTAGAAGAACAAGTTTTAAGTTTTGTGCCTCAGATTTGGAATCTCGACGTAAAACTATGATGTCCATTGAATTTTTTCCTGAAAAATAATACAATTCAAACAACAAAATGGAAAGAAAATATTAAGAGCAAACAAAATACATTCACAAATCGGAAAACGTTATAATACTTTCTGTACTTTCGTATTAACTCCACCGCACCTAGACATTTGGCGTTTGAAACAGATTAAGTGGTTTATTTGGCGATTTTAAAAAACTGCGTGCGCCTGCAAATGACAAAAGCCGGTATAACTTTGATATCCCCCCCCCCCAAAATTAACCGCCAAATCTGGCACTCCTTTCCGGACTCCGGACTTTTTAGGGTTGCTGTTTCTTATTTTGGTGTTGCCAATTTAGGTTTTTTTTCCAGCTTTTAGGTTTTTGCTGTTGCCAAATTTAGTATTTTCTTGAGTTTTGTACTATTTTTTGAGTTTTTTTTTAAAGTTTTGTAGCAACAAATTTTTTGTGGCAACAACAAAAACAGATATTTTTCTTGGCGACAGTAAAAAGTCGCCAAATTTCCGATTTGGGGGGGGGGGGGGATATCAAAGTAGTTCCCAAAAGCCAAAAGAAAAAAAAAAAAATCACGCCAAATAAACAGTAAAATCTGTCGAAACCGCCAAATATGTAGCTGCGGTGGAGTTAATACGTAGAGTGTTGCTGATCAACAGATATATTGGAACAAATCACCCACTTAAGTAATTGATTTTACTGAATATTTTACACATGATTTTTACCTCCTATTCTTCCTGATGCTGGTTTGCACTCCATTCCTCCTGGATCGGTCAATATACATTTGAAAAATACATTAACATCCTCTCGCTGCGACAAAGTGATTGTCCATCCATTAGATCCAGCTTTGGTGCTGACACGAAGTTTACCAACAGACATTTCTGAACTCTTAAGATGACAACAATGAAGCCAAAGTTGAAACTAACATTCGCAATTAAATCGAAACTTAAAATTGATAACATTACTTCAACAAAAGCTGGTCGTCCTGCTAGTTTTGAGTTGATCGTGAGTTTTTTCAAGTTGCCACTTAACTTCTCGGAACTATCAGTTATTGAGGGCAACGCCTCCTAAATACCAAATGCCTGTAACTTTCTGGTTTTTAGCACTGAGCAAAATTTCATCCTTGGTTCACGATACACTGCCATCTACCAGAGTTCTTCGTGAAAGAGAAATTAATGATAGGTTTATTTCTAAATTTAAATTTAAAAATTAACCAATCAAAAAATATACTACAAATATTGTTTGGATCCATCGCCAATAGCTGCAAAATGCCCTTGCATCTACCGGAATTCTTCAAAAAAATTAACGATTGGTCCATTTCTGAATTTAAATTTAAAAATTAACTAATCAAAAAATAACAACGACATTATCGGATTGCCGCAAGGCGGCGTTTAAAGTGAAACGAATCTCGACGGTAACGAAGCAAATGCTATAGGCATTTAGTATTTAGGTAGCGTTGTTGAGGAGAAGAAGCTACTGATTAATTTCCCAGTTATAAACTAATGATCGCGTAATACTACATGCCTATCGTTTTCTCTAGAGCCGCTATATAGACAGGCCGACGCATCAAGATTAAGTTTCACCACTTTGGATCCAATTCCTTAACTTTTACTTTCAAATTTTCATTGTTGCGGAGTATGGTTACCAGAAAAAAGTTTTGGCACATTGCTAAGCTTTGCCAAATCCACGTGCCGCTAATAATTGCTCACAGTGAAAAATTACCAAAACGCGATTACTGGCCAGAAAAGACAACCACTCAAACACACGAACACGCGCTGGATCCAAAGTGGTGAAACTTAATCTTGATGTGCCGGCTCGTATATATTAGAGTGCCTTGAAAACAGAGTGATGCCATGTGAAAAGCAGCGGCTGCCAGAATTCGTCCAAGTTCTTCTGCGAGACGAGGCGGTTTGGCGCGATTAATGGAGAGTACCAAGATTTAGAACAGGATCGCGTCGGTTTGGCGTTATACAAAGTTTTACACAAGAGGAGAAATTTGTAGCTAGCTAGTATAGTATTTTATTTTTAACTGATGAAAGTACAAAACTAAAATAAATTGACAAGGGGGAAAATAACGTTTTTAGGATTCAGATTTTAAAAAATTACCAATTAATAGCAAGTTTATGATGTGAAGCTGCAACTTAGAAGTAAAATGCTAGCCATTTTTTATTGTCTTTCTTTATTTTGTTGATTAATAATTATAACACGTCGAATGCATTTTATATAATGAGAAAATGTAAAACTGCAAAAACTGTAACTGACTTCTGTTGAAAATTTATTTCTTTTAAAAGAAAATTTTAAATATGATTTGAATATTTATAAAAAAGCGAACAGAGTCAATAATTTAAAGCTTTTAAAAAGTTTTCTTCACTAGCGAAATTTGGAAAAAAAGGCTACAAGGAATGGAAACGAAACGCTAAACAATTCTATGCTCATTAGCTACCTTCTCAATAAATAAACTGAATAATTAATGAAACTCCGAAAAAAGTTTTATATTACAGTTAATTTTTAAAACCTAAGATATTTTTATTCTTTGCTTACTCTAATTTATTCTTTGGAAATATTATTACTCACTGTGCAATTTTAACAATTATTACAGTCATTACGCTTTCACTATGGGTCATTTATTTATCAAGATTTTGCAGACCGCTTCGAGACAAGTAATTTTACAAAATTCATAAGCAATATAAAAGAATGAATGAAATGTTCAATCACATTTAAACATAAAAAATTTTACATTGTAAAGTGGAGGGAGAAAAGGAATAAAAAAAGATCTATGCGCAACAAATAGCAGATTTTAAGCTCTATTAATGAATCATAATGCATACTTGTTATTTAATCTTAAAAAATGAAGCATATAAAAAAAAGCATTTTTCAAATTGTTGAAGAAAATGAGATACTGAACAGTCATTTAAAGCATTATACACGTTAAACAAATGTTTAATAATATTTATTTTTCGTATAGCGCTGAAGTACGAGAAGCTAAAAATAAGAACTTTCATTTGGCGACGAAAATCTCGCCAAACGCACTAGATTTCGGTATCTCAAGTTTAAACACTCATAACGAAAAGAAAACACGTTAATGTTGTAAGAATTTGCATGCATTAGGTAGCCAGTACATTCAATAGTCTGAAATATGTAGAAAATGATTCATAAATGCCTTGATTTTTATTTGCACCGCAATTTTCTGAAGCTACTAGAATTCGACCATGTTAAGTCTACGGAAGACGGCGTGAGCTTTCTCCCTGCTGGACGAAAACTCTCCTTGACCAATCAGGGGGACTCTGTATGGCAGCACTCTGTTTTCAAGGCACTCTAGTATATATAGGGGCCTTAGTTTTCTCTAGAGCTGCTATATAGACAGGTTGACTTATCAGCTTAAGTTTAGCCACTTTGAATACTACAGGGGCGGACTGGCTAACTTTGGCGTAGTTGGTCCCATTTTACCCATGTTTTGGCCCACCACTAAAAAACATAAATTTTAAAGGAAAGACTCTTTTGGTCATTCTGAAGTGTAGCAAAGGGAATTGCCGTCAATCAGGGCCGTATTTAGGGGTGGGTTTTCAGGGTTCAAACCCCTTCCGAAATTTCCAAATAATTACAAAAATACTTTTCATAGTTTCTTACTGAAAAAATTATCATTGCTATTTTGTTTTAATTTTCTTATTTAATTTGAAACTGCTTTTGAAAAATGAAATTATCATTATTGAATACTTGTACAACTTATTTTTTTTGATACATTTATTTTTATTGTAGTTATTACAAAGAATTTTTTAACAATATTCCTTTCCCTTCAAATTAGTCCCTCAAATTTGTGAGTACCAAACTCTATAACACATCTTATAAGTGTCGTTAGATAGACATTTTAAAAGTATTCCTTCGAATGCACGTATATGAGTAAACTCATCTATCCAGATTTTTCTTTTCTTCATTGAAAATATGATTATTTTTTTTTTTACATTTTTCATGGGAAAACCCTTTTAACCACTATTGTAACAAAAATCAACAAAATATAGAACATGAAATCAAATTTTATTGACTTTATAGATTTCATGAAAAATAGGTTCGGTAAAACCCTCCTCGAAACTAAGGTCTGTTTACATCCCTGCCGTCATTTTTTTTTGAAGCTTCTATTTGAAGTTTTAAATTTTTATTCAAAAATATAAGTCGCCTGAAATTCTAAAACATTAGATAAGATAGATACTGATAAATAATTTATATCGAATTTATTACTTCGCAAATTCCATGTTGACTTCAAAAACGACAAATTTAAGCAAGATTCGTTAAGGAAAGAGATTTATTATTTTTTTTTAATGGAAGACCATTTTAGGCTGTATTTGTTCACGCTAGAAGTTCGATAACTCCTACCAGAAATTTTGCGAAATTTGATTCTTATAAATGCAATTTTTCTGCGGGAAAGTTTTGGCACTGAATTCTGAAAGGCGCATAGGCAAGGACGTCATTTCAAGTTTTTCCAGGGGGGGGGGGGGCAAAGGATCCAAGCACAATGCAATTTCACCGCAAAACATCAAAAACCACGCCCATTTATATGTAAATACATTGATTTCTCAAAGCCAGGGGGTGGCAATTGCCCCCCCCCCCCCCAAATGACTGGCCTGCGCATAGGCAAGATGAAGTGCGACACTTCGAGACAAAAAGAGGAAGGTGGTCAATTACGTTAGAAAAAAATGTAACAGTATTTATGGACAGCCCTTTTAAGTTACAAACTGGAATGCTTTAATCATGAGAGAGGAAGGTGGTCAAATGTGTTGGAAAAACTGTAGCATCATTTATGGACAGCCCTTTTAAGTTACAAACTGGAATGCTTTAATCATGAGAGAGGAAGGTGGTCAAATGTGTTGGAAAAACTGTAGCATCATTTATGGACAGCCCTTTTAAGTTACAAACTGGAATGCTTTAATCATGAGAGAGGAAGGTGGTCAAATGTGTTGGAAAAACTGTAGCATCATTTATAGACAGCTCTTAAATTACGAACAGGAAA